>JARHVA010001716.1:1520000-1700000 GCA_037957365.1 Torreya grandis
GTAAGTCAATAGTTTTTTAAAATAATTTATTAAATATTTATTTTATTAAAAAATAATATTATATGTAATATAAGTGGTGGGCTCCACTTACGAAATGATTTTTAACCAAAAAATAATTTCATGCATTAAAATTTCTACATGGAAACTTGCACCTTATCTTTTATTTTATTTATTTATTTTAAAATTAGTTTGAATAAACTTTAAAAATAAAATCTTACGTTCATTATTTTAAGTGTTAGTGTAAAGGAATTGGTTGGTGTTATTTTACTAGACACTTGTCATAACCAAGTCTATGTTTCAAATCCCTCCACCTCTAATTCTTTTGGTCAAATGTGTTCAAATAAATTTATTTTTTCAAATTAATAAATTTATTTATTTTTTTTACATGCAAGTAACTGACATGAAAAACCCTAATCTAGTTTCAACTATTTTCAATACCTGACCTAGATAATATTTTGTCACATATGATCTTGTGACTAGTTATTTCCTAGGTTTTGGCACATTGTATATACATTGGTGTGGTCCATTTGTTTTTTTAGACATATTAATATAGTTTTTAAAACTTTTTAATCGTAGTATTTAAATAGTTATTCAATAAGAGCAAGGGATGTCAAATTTTTATTCTAAAGAGAATGTCACTTAGGCACTTATCACTCTCAATCCTATTTTTAACAACAAAAAGAACCAAAAAAATAACCCTAATTATATAAATGGAAAAAATAGGATTAAAAAATATTACAATAAAAATGATAAACTTAAATTTAATGGGAATTACAATCTATGTGGTAAATTTGGTCATAAAATGGAAAATTGTTATATAAAAAAATTAGATTTAATCATAAAACCTATAAAAATAATTAACTACATACAATGATTAATATGTTACTAACTTAGTAAACAAAGTAGTGAGCTAGTTTGGCTAAAACATGACATGATTTTTTGAAATTTATTTTACCATAGATAAACATATGTCTCTATTTATCTTTACGTATTTAGTTATTGTGATACTAAAAATACTATGATATCATAAATATACTTCTACATATGTATTTAAGTTTGGTATAGGTATTATCACTTGGAACAACAGAACATAACATTTTGTTTTATATCACTTCTATAATATCAAAGTATAGATGTTCTATGGAAGTTGCTAATGAATCCATATCGATATGAATGTTGTTAGGAAAACTTCATTTGGATTTCGATCATAGTACCACCATATTATGTGATAACTAAATTTGTATATCTCTTAATATAAATCTAGTGCAACACCAAAAAACTAAGCATATTGAAGTTCATGCACATTTTATCTAAGAGAAATTCCTCAATGGTGATTTGTAGTTTTATCCTATAGATGAATAAGTGGTAGATATATTCACAAAACCACTTGGTGATACCAAGTTTTTCAAGTCTCATACAATGTTTGGACTCTTAAAGTTTCTATAGAGGGGGAATAAGCATAACAATGTCACTCCCTAATGGTCATGTGTCTCTTTCTTATTATCTATACTTATTCTAATTGTAAAGCATTATAATATATCATGTTACATAATTTTTATAAATATTCATGTAGAAGTTTTAATTTTTATATCCCAATACTTAGAAGCATATATTGTAATAGAGGTCCTTTTGTTATAAAAAGATCCAAATATGCTTGGTTGATTATTCATGAGAAACTATGATATGTATTCTAATGCTCATTCTAACCTAAACTTACCTTGAGTATTTTATGTATTATAATTCCTTTTGTTTCAAAAGGTGAATTTTTCATGATGAAGGTTTTTAAATCCTTAAAATTTCACATAGTATAATTCATTTATTAATGTGATTATGGCACACATCCCTACTTAACATTTAGGGTGTGTGTTATAAAAAATAATGTTTAAGTAGTGATACTTACCCTTAACATTACTTAATGGTCAATAAATAAAATAAATATATTTAATTTATTAACACAAGGTAATCTTGTGTAAATAAATTGAATATATTTTGCAATTGGCGTTCCTCGAGGAGAGGTTGGACCCATTGCTTATAATAATCCACATCCACACCCCATTATATAAAGACATTTTACCCTTGGTAAATGTCATATAAATACTCTCTAAATTTGTGAAGAACATTTTTTTTTTTTTTTTTTTCATATGGAAAATATTGTAGAAAGAGTTTTTTGAAGGCTTATCAAAGAAGGAGTGAGAAGAATGGGATTTATGTATTGGAGAGTTTCTAGTTAATAAATATCAACTATGGTTATTTTACCTTGAATGGAGGTTTTTTCCCTATATTTATGTTCATTTATATTTGTGTGCCTTTATTAATAATTATAACATCCAGATCTATCATGGGCATATATATATTTTTTATGTTTTAATGTATACATAGATAAGTGATGCCTCAATCCATTAAACTTAATAAAACTATATGGTTGAGCCTCTCCTTGAGCCATTTAATTATAGCATAGATAAATTAAGTTATCTTTGTCACCCTTGGCCAATTGTCAAATTTAAAAATGGTGATTTGGTTATTTGTCATTTTTGGTCTTCGGGTTCCATTCCTATCACTTCATGTTATACCTTTGTATTTTTATTCACACTATCCTTATATTACATTATCCCTACACACATCCCTCTATTTTCCTTTCCCTAAAAATTTAATTCATTTGTATCTCTTTGTGCATCATCTCTCCTATGGCCATGTGAAATACCTTTGCATGCTATTATTCATATATTTTGGTCACCACCACCCCTTACTAAATTTTGTGCCTTGTCCTGTAATATAGTGACCTTTCATCTAGGGATGACTAGGTTCATACATGCATAAGTATCAATCATTTTAGTTGGTAGAAATTTCCTTTTCAAAATCTTAAGTGTAATGATCCTCACCCAAAACTTTACATGTCTGGCATAAGGATCTCAAAATAAAGGCCTCACTCAACACACTCAAATGGATTTACGAGGCATACACATATTATTACATTTATTGAATGAAACCAAAATGTTTGGTTCTATTTCACCTAATAGATAACTTACCTTACTCCTATTAAAATAAAAATTATGTAAATTAAATGGTCAAAGATTTATTACACCAAGGATCAAGTGCCATTAGGTCAAATATGACTTGAGATGACACCCCTTGAAATTCCCATGGATAATTATACATCTTAACAAGTACAATGGCACTCTTTGTTCCTAATAATGTTGTGGGTAGGGGCTTTTTATACTAATACTTTACCTTGTTATGGTGGTATTACCATACCTCATGTGTGTCTTCTTCATATTTTTTTACCACCTAATTATCCTACATTGTTTATCCTATTCACATAATTATTTAGGCACATTATAATTAGTTTATATTCATGGGTTATCCGACACTCACAATGTTAAAGGATGGGACCATGACTTTCATTAGTAGTGTCACTATTATAATCACTTTAATTTTTTTAGATGTGGCCCTTGACATATATATATCTATTTTATACTTAGAGAGTTTTTAATACTAACACATGGGGCCTTTTATGTACTTTGGAATTGGGGTCTTGACCATACCATGTCACATATTCATATTGTCCCTTTTTAGGGAAGGTATATTATAGGAACATGTGGTTGTGCATGTAGGCTAAAATAAGAGTTTGAGCAAGTGTACCAAACCTTCTTCTTGTGACCTCATATGAATCATGATCCCATCGACTGTAAGAAATAATAATTGTAATTGAGGTAGATTAGCCATCATCATCCCAACTTAAAATGTTCTCCCCACATTGCTCCAAGTTATCTATGTCATGGGTCATGATATTTTAGATGTTAGTTAATTCATTTGCCTACACAACCATTTCAACATATGGTGGGGATTAATTATGGTAACATATATAAATGGATGACCCTATCCATTTATGGTTTGATTGATACTTAATCATGGTGGCAATGTGGTTTGTATATAGAATAGATATAGTGAACATCTAACTCTATAGGTTATTGAATATGGATCCCCTCATCCAAGTGTCCCATAGTATATAATTTAATTAACATAGAATAGAATTATTTTTAGATTAGAATATAGTTTCATTAGCCACCCCCTCCCCCATGATATATATTTTTTGGATTGTTAGATGGAACACCATGTACTTAATTCTATTTTGTAGGCTCATAAAACACTAATTAAAGAATAATTATGCATCATTATATTATAATTAGGGTCTACCAGGTAATTTAAGTTAATTATCAACCTCAGCATGCTCTATCACCTCAAAGTTCAGTTAAAAATTAATATTCATTATCTTGATGTCAACACTAGGTAGAATCCCCATGGGTTATTATCTCATATTATTAATTATAAATAATACATTAGGTTATGTTTTTAATAGGGGATACCCATATTATTTCATGTATCCATTATGTGTATATTGACCTTAGTGTTAGTATCCACCAATATTTTTCACACTAACTTACCATTTTATGTTTGCATCAATAAGCAATTTATGATCATAACCTATGTTTTGAACCATCCTCATCTCACACCCTCATGTTAATTTGGTGAAATACATCTATCAAATAATATTCCTCATACCCAACCAATAGTTTATTCATCATGGTAATCATTCTCTTGCATCACAAGTGAGCTAACATGTCGTTAAGATCATTAATCTATTCTTGACATACTTAGACCTTTCTATGAGCTTTATCCTAAAAATACTCAACAAGTTGAAGCTCTCATTTTAGGTTTTGAATCACCTCTATGGATTTTGATAATATCTTCACTTGGTGAAAGCCATATAATTACGATGTTAAAAAATTTTCTAGGTACACTACTTCATCTTTCAGCCTCCTAGGCTCATATTCTTTCTTGGCCTTCTCTATGGGAGCCATTTTTGACTATTTATTCATACCACTACATGTCATTATATTCACCTTTGATCTAACATTTTTTTATTTTTAGCTCTTGGACCCTTATATTATAGGTTTTGCACACATATGATTATCCTTACACCCTTATTAGGATTACCCTTTTATGTGATCTTTACATATAGGTCAGAGAATTCATTGACCTTGTGTGTGTCATAAAAATACCCTCAAGTAGGATATTGGATGAAATCAGACTAATAGTGATATATTTAATGACACTTTAAAAAGAGTTATGTAGTAACCTTTCATTATCACATCCCCAAGCATGGCCTTTTAAACCAAACTACTAAACATAGTAGCCATAACCCTAGTTAGGTGACCCATCATAACCTCAATTAGATGGTCTTGTAATGACCTATCACATGCCTAGATATTATGCCTCATGGATTTCATAAATCACTTGATAGTATACATTTTTATGGGTGGAGGTGTTGAAGATACTAAAATACATGGACACCTTGGTCTATGTTTCACATTGTAGAAGAGGGAGGTTGGGCACATCATGGATCTTATGGTAGACCTCACATGAGATCAATACGGAATGTAAATTACACCTTAGTAAGTTATTATTGGTATTCCCCTCCCCTCTAATTCATAGTTAGTATACCAAAGTATAATTTATGTCTCATATATTTTGTTGTTTATCAATGTTTGTAACCATTAAGTAATTGACATAATTTGTGCCTCCATAAACGAGTTAAACCCCATATCTATGATCCCAATGGCCTCAACTCTTAATACCAATTTAAGGGCCTCTTGAGGCTCTATGAATGTCATCATTGACAATACACATTAAAAGGTCACAATCAACCCTCCAAAAAATCATTGTGTATTTTGTATTAGATGGTGCTCGTAGGAGATTTTATTCACTAGGGATTCAAATTGCAAATAATGTGTGCATATGTTCTCTATTAGTTACTTATTGATGTCCTTGAGTGTAGAAAGGCTTTACTAGTCAAATTTAGTGATGTCAAACTCTTTTAGGAATTTGTTTTCCACCATCATTTAGTTTGGATCCAAATTTTGATACTATGTGTGTGCATGATCTAGTAGAGTGGTCACAAACTGACTTGCCTTGCACTCTTAAAAACTCACTTCCTTATTACACCAAATGATCTTGAACTTATGAAAATGTTTGGCATCATTATCAACCCCATGATATTATTTAACCCTAAAATATATATTGAGGGAATATAGGGTTAAATGCATAGAGATATCATAGGTCACAAAGATGGTAGACTATTGTAGACATCTTTTATTTGGAACATCATTCCTCAATCATTATCTTCTTTTTATTCTTAACGGTTTTTTTCATTATTTGAGAAGTACATTACTTTTCCTATGTCTTAAAATGCCTTCTCAAATAGAGGAAAAATGTAGACACTCCTTTTTAGCCACGTTCATGTCTAAATTAACTTCGGATTAATTTCTACCAACTAACATAAATTAAGCCTAGAAATCAATATTCATCCCAATTTCATCCGTGCATCATATGTAAGTGACCTGAATCATATAAATGCATCCATATTTGTGTAAATGCACTATAAACAATAATAACCTCTTTATAATTCATCCCTAATGAAATTATGACCTAACAAATTAACAGTTTAAACCAAGAGTGAGGGATAATCTTACAAAATTTAGAAAATGTAATTAACCTAATCAAATTGCTTAATTGATTAAAACCAATTAAATGCATATTTGAAAATCCCATGGCTAATTAGTGAATTTTTATTTTTAGAAATCCATAAATCTAGATTTGATGACATCATCATGACATCACATAAATATCTAAAATATATAGCTTTTGGAATGACATATTTTATAAATGCACTAATTAAATTTATTCCTCAAATCTCATGACAAGTGGCCAAGTGGATCATGGATAATTAATGAATTTCTATTTTTAGAAATTTAAAAATTCAACCAAAAAATATGTTATCATATAGTTTGTGTACCTGTTCTTGATGTCGTAACTCTTGAAAAAAAACTAATGATACAATGGGATCATCTTCAAGCTATAATATCTTCATGAATTAAGGTGAAACTATGGAAAACGTGAGACTCCTTTCACTAAATTTGGTTCAATTGATAAAATACTAGTTTATATAAAAATTCCTCTTCTTAGTGATCTTACTCCTAAACTAGAGTTTGACTGTGAAAAGATTTTTGGGAATGAAATTATAAAACTTAAAATGGTGATTTCACCAAATATTTTATATTTAATTTTAATGCTTTTTGAATGAACACAATATAACATAAAATATATTGAAAAATTTAAGACCATAAGCTCATGCAAATGTGAAACCAAAGACAATATTAGGTATTTTTCATATAAGAGACAAGATTATTTATTTTTATAAAATAAATATTTAAATAGGGTAAAATAATACCACAAGTGAAATTTCATGATTGAAATAAGAATTGAAACATCCAAAAATATTCAAACAACCTTGCATACACAAAGATTACATAGATAAGAAAGGCAAATATTTAATGTATTCTCATTCTCTAGGTTACAACATGTAGACAAGTTATTCAAAATGGAAAATAATATCTCTAAAAATAAAAATATACATGGGATAAACCATATTACCCACATTTATACAAAAAATATAATAAAAATATATGTAGTTAATAATGAAATTCAAGCCTATTAGAATAACATACAAAAATCTGGGAACACCATGAAAAGAGGCATGATATTCAATTGGTGGCATCTTTCGTGAAGTGAACAAGTGTTTTTAAAATATCATGCAAGATATAGGAATTATACTTAACTATTAGAGGCATGGTGGAGACTTCATCTAATTCCTTTCTTCTTCTCTAGTTGAGCTGCAACTTCATGTTAATGTGAAGAGGTGCCAAAGTGAACTCTAATTTTAGAACAAAAAATAACTTCAGATAACTCTTGTCACTTGAACTTACACCTAATGAGGAGATGACAAGTCTCTCCTCATTCAAGTGGCATAATGGAATCACTTCTAGGCTTATGGGTAGCCTAAGGAATGAATTGAGTCTCTAGGTAGGGGTAGTTCCCTTGATGTACCACTTGACTACTATTACTACCACTAACTTTGGGGGGTGAAAAGAGTAAGGGATAACTAAAAACAAATGACTTTAATGGAGGTGATACACCAGCAATGTTGATGAAATCCAACCGCATGTATCTCACACTTGAAATCAAAATACAACCAAGACATACGCTCTCTAATCAATGATTCCTTACATCAATGTTACATTATGGGGTTACAAATGAATGTACAAGGCTAGGAAGACTAAAAAGTAGGATTCTGAGGGAAATAATGAAAATACTATCATTTTAACCTTGACATATCCTGAAACACACCACATTCCCTACAAGAAGAAGATGCAAATAGGTGAAACAAATGAGAAACATGTTAAGGAATCTTTAGTCTTCTCTTATGCAAGATTACACATTTGAGTAAACATACTAAGTATAGTCATTTAATAGGTAAAAATTATTAAATTTATTGATAAAAAAGGTGTAAAATTGAGTGGGGCTTCACCATACTCAAGTGAAGCATCTAATATAATGCCAAAATGGCTAACTCTTATAGAGTTTGAGAGAAAGAGAGAAAGAGAGAAGTCCAAGGGTCACAAGGACACTTTTAAAGCTAATAATTTCATTTATCCATGCATGGATAGAGGATATGGGTCAAACCATGCAAGGTTAAGAGTGACAAGTTTCAATCTAAGTCTTCAAAGTTAGGCAAAATGGCGTAAAACTCCTCCTTTTGCATAGAAATCTAGCTTCATGATTAGGCCTATTTGAACATATTATAACTAATCCAGGTCAGGTCCAATGATTTTTATGAAATTTTAGGCTCCTAGACATGCCTCTCTATGCATTGGATGCATGCCTAGCCTTCTAAAATCAACTAAAAAGGATCAATCATCATTTATTATCCTAGAAATTGCCTTTCCATGAACCCTTCACACTTGGCCTAAAAATTGGCATCATGTGTTAAATAAAATCCATTAGAAGGAGTGAGTGACAAGTTTCAAGACCCTCCATAGCCTTGGAATTATCAGGGGTACCTTAAAATCACTTCAAGTGAAGCTTTCCTCTCTCTAGTAGGCTAGTTTTGACTGGCTTAAATTAAGCGCCTATTTATGGTACTTATATGTTTATTCATTAAATTAAATTAATATTGGGAGTTATCTTAAGTTAAAATATTCCACCCAAAATTTGTTTCATCTCCTAATTCATCGTATAACCTAAAAAATAGACAAAATAGTAAGAAAAAGCCTATTTTTTCCCCTATCCACACAATTTTGTACATATGGATGGCATGGTAATGATATTGGGTGATTATTATTCAACTTCAAATAGTTTTCTTGATCAAAATATTCCCTTATATTAGCTTTATAAATCAATTTCTCAAGACTGGTTCTAGCTGAGGGTTTATAAGGGTTTTAGAGTAGTATAGACTCTTAACATTTGTTCATAAATAAAAGACATTAGAATACTATAAAAATTCAACTTAAGGCTTCTTAGGGACCCTATTCATCATATCCAAATACCTTGAGTTCCCAAGAAAATGGTCATGAAAGTTTTAAGCATTTGAACTAGTCCCTTAGGTCCTTTTCTTACAATTCTGTGAGGGTTTAAGTGTATTCAAGATAGGAATTGGATTTTATTATGATATTACTACATAATAATGGTTTATAAACCTATATAAACTTCCTAATAACATACTTTAATCACTGAAAAAGATCCTCAAGATCTTAAAACTAAAATTGACCCTTGTTTGGTATTAGGCCTAGACCTTGACCCATATGTCTATCTATAACTCCTACCTTGGAATGATCATCCAATGTTTTCCTTTAATCCTAAGGGTTTAAAAAAATATTTACTATTCCCCTAAACATGATCCAATAATCCATAATTTCTAACCAAGGCCACATATGGAAATGACCTCCTCCACTAGCAACAAACTTCATTATTCCTTAACATGGTGACTGCAACATTTGTAGTACAAGGTAACCTATTTTACTTTAAACATTATACAAAGGTTTAATAGTTTTATTCATGATTATTACAGATTATCCAATCACCTTATGATGTATTTTATTGTTCTAGTTCATCCTCTAATCATTTCCCTCAAAACTTGTTAATTTGGTGTAAAGAGAAAGAACCCTACCTCTGAGATAAAATAGAGGCATGTTCTCCTTTTAGTTACCAAATAAAAATAATTTTAAGGTGTTTTAAATGTTTTAGGGATGATTCCTACAAAAAATTATCTTCTATCTCCAAGGATAGAGCTTCCAAAACTTCAAAAACCAAAACTGAACTTTGCCTCTTCTCTGCCTATAGGGTTTTATCATGGACTGATTTTTCACTTGAAAGTGTTATTATCTTGGTGGATTTGGGATAGTGAAAATTAAATCAAGGTTATTAAATAATGGTATTAATTTTTATGAACTATTCAACATTTCATTTCACTATAATCCTTCTTGTATGTACTCTACACTTGTAAAATGAACTCCGTCTTCAATGTTGACTGAGACAAAAATTCCTATGTGTGCATACAAAGGTCTATTATAAGTTTTTTATATGTGTTTAGACCTCCTTTTCATGTTATTAGGTCAAGAGAAAATATTAATTATTTGATTTCACTTATAATCCCTTAATTCAACATCAAATTTATGCTTAGGTTCTTGACTAGGACACCCCTACCTTCCTAACTTGTAGGTTACCCTATTGTAGGTGATTAAAGGGTTTTTTTGGAAATTGTTTGAGGTGTGGTAAGACTTATTTTTTATAATAATATAAGGATATAAATCACATTTAATTACTTAAACACTTTGGATTCCTTCAACCACCACTACACATCAACATCACCCACTATATTATTTACATTCAGATGACTATGTCTTAATGTCTATAGGTGCAATTGTAACATGTGAAAATAACCCTCAATTAAAAACCCTAAGGTTAATTAGAATTATTATAGGCCTATATTTTTCTTGAAAATATTACAATCACCATCTAGGCTTTACCATTTACTTACTATCTTCCAACTGAGATACCCTACTCCTTTACTCTAGATGTAGGTGCACTTTCCTTAGCCTAAATGATTGATCATGATGCTACAAGACTCCCTATGTATCCAATAAGGGATATAAACATGTTTCCTTTGTTACAAAGTTTATAAGTGCCTTAAAAACATGTTTAAACTCCAAAATTCTTTACGGTGATTTTTGTCTCAGCTGTAGATGGCTAATTGGAGGTATATGTACAGACGAAGGGATGGTTATGTAGTGCATATCAAATATTATCTACCTCTTGATAATCATCTAAGTGCTTGATGTTATTAAAACCAAATGGGACCACTTAAAACATGAATGAATTCTTCATTTGTCTCTAACCATAAAAGCCCATTTGAAACCTTACTAACCTATAGACACTAATGCATGTTTTTAGTGTGTTTCAGGGTGATTTTGATCCTCTTGAATACCCCTCTTTACCTACCATCTGATCTCCACTTTTTGAAAGGGTATAGTATATAATAGGGCATAAAAAATCAAGTTATTCAGACACCTCAAAACCATTTTCCACCCTATCATATATTATTCATCAAAACCCTCCTGACCTTTGTTTATAACATTTAGGGACAAGAGGCCTAAGACCAATTTCATCATGTTTTGAAGGTTTTCACACATAAAATCACTATATTTACCTCTTAAATTAATATGACTTTAATTTATTAACACTCTATGATTCTAATAAAGGTTCCTCATGTTTTCATCCCCCATATGTCACCACTATCTATTGTTAGGAGCTACCTATAGGTGGTCATGGACTGTAGATAGGGCAGTCAACAAGTATAGTGGTGATACATGTGTATTTCCTTAGCTATCTCTTGAATTTTGAAACAACTCAAAATTTCAAAATTATTATTCATGTTTCTAAATCTTGGTACTTCTTCACTAAGCTCATCATACTTATCATGACATCATCCATGACCTTTGTAGGTGATTATTAGCTGTGTATGGACAAAAGTGTGAAATGGAAGAGTAAGATAGACAAAAAGGCCTCATGGACATATTAGGATTATTTAAAACTATCAACATACATGATGGATTCATAGAAACCTTGAAAAAACTTTGAAATATTAGATTCACCATGAATATCTCATGTAGACATATGGGGAAGAGTAGGCAGTGTTCCTTATGACTGTCTAACATGTTATATGGCTTAAAACTAAGAGAATCAAGTAGAATTGGATGAAATTTGAAACAAAAGGAGTCAAGGATAATTTTAAAACAAATATATGAATCTAAAAAACCCCTTTGGAAGTGATGAAAAAGTATGAAAACTCTTGAAAAGGTGAAAATTACCCATTACATCCAAAGTGCCTCTCCTTGTAAAATTGAGTGGTTAGCACATATAAACCACTTGAAACATGAGACCAAGTATATAACACATTATAGGAAGAGTCCAATAAGATTTTTTAGTAATATTAGTAACCAATTTGTATGGACTTTCTCAAAATGAAGGAAAACCTGAAGGGTGCACAGATTGATAAGCAGATTTAAAAGGTCAACTTTAAAAAAATAGTTCATGAAGCACATGCCACAATTAATCAAAATTATGATATGGATTTTAAGGTATCTTACTGTATAATATTTACACAATATCATTTTGTTTCAAACTACATGTACCTTCTGTACTGAGAAAAAACTTACTAGTCATTTCTTTATACCAAGAAGGATGAAAAAGGAATAGAACAATTTTGTGGAAGAAAGGTAAATTTAAAATTAAAAAATGTGTATTTGAGCATGATGAAGGTGAAGAGTCATATTTTCATGTTTTTCAGCTATCACACTTCCAAAGGAAGTTGTACAACTACCCATTTCAATCTCTTTAGCCAAGAAAACTACCTTTTATCTGAACAACATATAATTTTCAGTTAGTGATAGTTATTATATACCTCCTAGGATACATTTCACGTGATAAAACTCTTTGACACATGCACATTTCCTAATAAACTCGTACAAAGCATTAAATGTACCATTTTGACCCCTTAAAATGACTTAGAATGATAAATGGACCTAGAGAGCACTTAATCAAAGATATTAAAACATAAATTGACACTAATTAAACTATTAAACACCTTATGACAACATATTATACCCACTTATATTATTAAAAGTGAAGTTTTTTACTAAGGGTGTCCTATTGTGACCTAAAAGTCAAAATTGGTCAATAAATTGGTGACTCATATAGGTAGTATGCCTGGTATACTAACTAGACCAATAGCCTTATCAATCCATTGGGATTATGGATTCATCTAAGGACTGAGATAAATAAGAGACTTTGACCATTGACTCAAACCTTTGATCAACAAGACAACTAGTGACTACCTCAACTACACAAAGAAAAAAGACACACACAACAAGAAAGCAGACACACAAGACACACACATGTGCTCTAATAACTTAGGAAACACAAAAATATAGGGATAAAACTACTTATTTACATTAACTTGATATGTTTTTCTCCCTCCTAGATCAAAGAGGAAGTTTCTTAGGTCTCTTCCATGATTATAAACCTCATGATGCCAAACAATTGGTTTGTTGAAGTAGGAGCTTGGTGACTCATCCTTCTTACTTGCCACCTTGATTGGCATGTATCCAGGTGGATCAGATTCAAACATGTATCCAACATACATGTAATCATATTTCTCTTTGAATCATGTCTCATGTTGGTCCTTCATGCTAATGTAGTCCATCAATGCATCAAAGGTTGCAATCTCATCATTATAAGGCTCATTTTATTCATATCCTTCTTGGTATGTGTCTTGGTTACTCTCTAACTAATCTATCTCATCAAGGATATTAACAAATTGATATCTAGCTTCGTCATGACTCTCTTGAGGAAGGGTTTCTGGTATGATGTTTTATTTGACATAATATTCTTCTAGTTCATCCCAAAAATCTTCACTTTCTTCTTCAATATCTCCTTCTTCAATGCCTCTACCACACCCATCTGATTTCTCTCTTCTTGTTCAAATAAAAATGTCTCTTGTAGCTCAAAAAAATTATATTAAAACTCATCCAACTCATGTCCCATGGATTTCTCACTATCTTCATCAAAGCAAAAGTGAAGCTCATCAAGTAGAGATAGTGGAAAATCATCATGTCTAGAAGGTTCTATACCTTTTGTCTCTTTTCCACTCAAATTATCTTCTTCTCCCTTCAATTTTTCAATTTTTTCTTCCACCTCACACAATTCATGTTCTCCTTTTTCTAAGGAGAGGGTGGGAGGGTAAGAAATATCCTTGACTGAGATGAATCCTGATGGGATACCTTCATTCTCTTCTTTCCATCTTACAATCACCATATCAAAGTTGGAAAACTTCCATCACTTGAAAACATTTCAGATTGAGGAATAGGAGAATGAGTTACCAAATCATCATTTATATTTATATGACTCTCATCAATCTCTTCCTTTGTCTCCCATTTATATTATGTTTTCATCTAAAGGACATCCTTCTAATGTGTGAATCTAGTAGGCATAGCTTCTTCTTTCCTTTCTTCTTCAATCTTTTGGTCTAATTCATGATGAGTACTCTTCCAACTTAGGATCTTGACATCATGTGTCTCTTCTAGATAGGGTTATCTCCCTTGATGTACCACTTAACTACTATTACTACTAATAAATTTTGGGGGTGAAAAGAGTAAGGGATGACTAAAAACAAAATACTTTAATGGATGTGATACACCAGACATGTTGATGACATCCAACCATATGTATCTCACACTTGAAATCAAAAGACAACCAAGACATACACTCTCCAATCAATGACTCCTTACATCAATGTTACATTATTGATTTATATATGAATGTACAAGGATAGGAATACTAAACAATAGGACTATAAGGGAAATAATGAAAAAACTATCACTTTAACCTTGATGTCTCCTAAAACACACCACATGCCCTGCAAGAAGAAGATATAAATAGGTGAAACAAATGAGAAACATGTTAAAGAATAATTAGTCTTCTCTTATGCAAGATTACACATTTGAGTACCCACACTAAGCATATTCATGCAATAGGTAATACTTAGTCAATTTATTGATAAAAAAAAGGTGTATAATTGAGTAGGGCTTCACTGTACTTCGGTGGAACATCCAATACAATGCTAAAATGGCCAACTCTTATAGAGTTTGAGAGAAAGAGAGAAAGAGAGAGGTCCAAGGGTCACAAGGAAAATTTTCACACTAATAATTATATTTATCCATGCATGGAAATATTATATGGGTCAAACCATTCAAGGTCAGAAGAAACAAGTGTCAATCCATGTCATCAAAGTTAGGCAAAATGGCACAAAACTCCTCCTTTTACATAGAAAAAATACCTTCATGATTAGGTCTATTTTAACATCTTGTAACTAATATATGGTATTTATAATGATTTTAATTAAATTTTAGGCTCTGATACATACCTTTCCATTCATTGGTTACATGATTGGCCTTCTGGAATTAACTAAAAAGGAGCCATCATCATTTATTGTCTTGAAAACTACCTTTCCATGAACCTTGCACACTTTAACTCAAAATTAGAATAATTTTTTCATGAAAATACATGGGATGGAGAGAATTAAAATTTTCAAGACCCTCAATGGCCTTGGAAGCATTATGGGCACCTTGAAATCACTTCAAGTGAAGGTTTCCTCACTTTTCTTTAGCTTTTTCAATAGGCTAGTTTTGATTGGCTGAAATTAAGGGATTGGTTGGGGTGATTATAAGTTGATTAATTAAATTAAATTAATATTTGGAGTTATATTTATTTCAAATATTCCACCCAAACTTTGTTTCATCTCCTAATTCATCTTGTAGCCTACACAACACACAAAATAGTGAGAAAAATCCTATTTCTACCTTTGTCTGTATAATTACATACATATAGATGGAATGGTAATGATATTTGGTGAGTCATATTCAACTTAAAATATTTTATTGATCAAAATATTCCATTAGATTATCTTTACAACTTAATTTCTCAAGATTGGTCCTAGCTGAGGGTTTGAAAGGGTTTTAGAGTAGTCTAGACTCTTAACATTTGGTCATAAAAATAGACATTATAATCATATAAAAATGACAATAAAGGCTTCTTAGGGACCATATTAATCATCTCCAAATACCTTTATGCCACATTAAAATGGTCATGAAAGTTCAAAGCATTTGAACTGGTCCCTCAGGTCCTTTTCCTACAATTCTATGAGGGTTTAAGTGTATTCAAGCCAAGAATTGGATTTTATGATGATCCTCCTACATACCAATGGTTTATAAACCTATATAAACTTCTTAATAATATTCGTCAATCATTTTAAAAAATCCTCAAGAGCTTAGTGTTTTAGTATTTTTTATGCTTTTTCAATCTGATTTAATTAACTACTAAAAATAAAGTACATGCAAGGTTTTTAAGGTTACCTAGAGATATGGATGGTTGGTTGCACACCATTGATCAATATTGATTTTGATAACTCCTCTTTGGCTAGGGAGGAATGACCTATATTCACCACACTTAAACAAAAAACTGGGATTAAAACAGAGATGAGTGGGCTGCCTAGTTACAACTAGTCCCAAGAAGTGACACACTTTATCAAATGGATGTCACCCCACTATTTACAATTAAGAAAGATAATAAAGATAAAAGATAAATATTATAAGATATAAATTATGTAAAAAGATAATTTGACAAAGATTAGATAAATTCAAATTATTTATTGCATTCAAGATAAATAGAAAAGATAAACAAGATAAATAGATATAGATGGATAAGATAAACAAATGATTAGATGCAAATGTAAATGAATTAAGATTAATATAAAAAAATTAACACAAACAAAGGTTTGGTTACACAAGCATCACAAAGGATTGTCGATAGGTTTAGGCTAGGAACTAGACCTAATACACACAAAGTTAGATAAAATGATGGGATAATGATTGGATGGATGAGGGATAAAGATCCTAAAATAAGTATTAGGAGTAGATTATGGAATTTTATGGATAGACATGAAACAAATAGGAGACTATAGAAATAAATAGAAAGACCTAAAGGGCTGAAATTGAAGGTTTTCTTCAAAAAGATAGAATTGATAATGATCATATAGTATCAACCACAATCCTATATAATTTACCAAAATCCTCCTAGATCATGGTCGATCATATCATAGTGTAAAAAATAGGAAAAATGAGTTCCAGGAAGTATATAGTGGTAATAGAGATGTCTATAAGGTAGGAAATGGGCTAGAAAGGGATTTAAAACATAGGATGAAATAATGAAATGATATAACAATATATAATGAAGGATTTAAATCATATTTGAAAATAAATAATGAAATGACAAACAAAAAAAATAACTTACCTAGACATTATTTTTTTCCTTCAATGAGCTTGGATTTTAGACTTCAAATGCTATGAATTGTGACCTCTGAATGCTAGAAACAATCCTCCAAAGTCTAGGTCCTCCAACCTACATATTTTGTGAACTCTTTTAGGGATGGTTTGACATGCTTATATGGATTTATTTTAATCCAATATAATTGACATCAATCTAGGAAGGTTATTATTTGCATGCTTATTTTAGGCTACACAATTACCAAATGGTTGGTGATTCTGCATATGACTTAGGGGAGCTATTTTATGGGTTGTTACAGATAGGAATAGGTTTTAATTTATTTGTTTATAGGATTTTTTGTTGTTTA
The DNA here is from genome assembly GCA_037957365.1 of Torreya grandis. NCBI lineage: Eukaryota > Viridiplantae > Streptophyta > Pinopsida > Cupressales > Taxaceae > Torreya > Torreya grandis. The sequence goes on from JARHVA010001716.1 coordinate 1,537,642, forward strand.
AAATATTTTGGGTGGTTAAGGATGGTAAATAGTAATTAATAGTATTAATTACCATGGGTAAATAGGGGGTATATACATAAAATAAAAATTTAAGTATAAGAGACTAAATGTCCATAATTAGTTTCTTATACTTCAAGTTATACTATTTGTATATACTTTTAGGATGTTTGAGAGGGGTTTGGGACCTCTAGGAGTTAAGATGCAAAATATATATTTTTGGAGGTTTCTACCACATTTCATACTTAGCTTATTTTAGGGTTCATTTATACAAGGAAAGTTGCAACAAGTCACAACACTTTATTTTAGTGAATTAGGGATAAAGTGATAGCCTAAAACCTTTTATAGATGCATACAGAGGTTTATTATGAGTGTTTTCTATGTTTTTGGACCTCATTTGCTATTATTAGGTCATGAGACACTATTAATTATTTGATTTCACTTAGAAACCCTCAATTCAACATCAATTTTATGCTTAATTTCTTGACTAGGACAACCCTACCTTCTTGACTTGTAGGTTTCCCTATTGTAGGTGATTAAAGGGATGTTTGGAACTTGTTTGAGGTGTGGTAAGAATCCTCTTTTGTAAGATAAAAAGGTTATAAATCACATTGCATACCTTAAACACTTTGGATGCCTTCAGCCACCACTACACATCAACATCACTCACTGTCTTATTTATATTCAAACAATTGTGTCTTAGGGTTTGTAGGTGCAATTATAACATATGAAAATAACCATCACTTAAAATACTAAGGTAAATTAGAATTATTATATGCATAGATTTGTCTAGCATAGATTATAATCACCATCTAGGATTTACATTTTACTCATTTTCTTCCAATTGAGATACCCTACTCTTTTACTGTTGCTATAGGTACACTTTCCTTGGCCTGAATGAGTGATCATGATGATACAAGACTCCCAATACATCCACTAAGGGATAAAAACATGTTTAATTTGTTATAAATTTGATAAGTTCCATAAAAACATGGTTATACTTCAAACTACTTTACTATCATTTTTATCTTAGTTGTAGGTGGCTAATTGGAGGTATATGTACGAACTGAGGGATGATTATGTAGGGCATATCAAAGCTCATCTACCTCTTGATAATCCTATAAGTGATTGATGTTATTAAAACCAAATTGGACCACTTATAACATGAATTTATTCCTCATTTTTATCTAACCATAAAAAGGCCATTTGAAACCTTACTAACCTCTAGAGACCACTGCATGTTTTAGTGTGTTTTAAGGTGACTTTTATCCTCTTAAACACCCCTCTCCACTTACCCTCTGATCTCCACTTTTTGTAGGGTTATAGTAAATACTAAGGGATACAAAATCAAGTTATTAAGACACCTCAAAAATATTTTCCACCCTATCATATGTTATTATCAAAACCCTCCTAACCTTTGTTTGCAACTTTTAGGGGTAGGAGGCTTGAGACCAATTTCATAATGTTTTGAAGGTTTTCACACCTCAAATCACCAAACTATCCTATTTAATGAGTATGAATTGAATTTATTAACACTATAAGATTATAATAAAGTTTATTCATATTTTCATCCCCCATATTTCACCTCTATCTATTGTTATGAGCTACTTGTAGGTGGTCATGGATTGCAGACAGGGCAATCAACAAGTATAGAGGTGAAACATGTGTATTTACTTAGATATATCTTGAATTTTGAAATAAATCAACATTTAAAAAGTATTATTTATGTTTCTAAATCTTTGGAATTATTCACTAAGCTCCTCATACTTATCATGATGTCATCCATGACCTTTGTATGTGATTATTAGTTATGTATGGATAACAAGTGTGAAATAGAGGATCAAGATGCACAAAATGGCCTCATGGGCATATTATGATTATTTTAAACCATCCACATACATTATGGATTCAAATAAACCTTTAAAAGAATTTGAAACATTAGATTCAACATGAATATCTCTTATAGATATATGGGGTAGAGCAGACAGGGTTCCTATGACTGTCTATCATGTGACATGGCTTGAAACCTTGAGAATCAAGTGGAATTGGATGAAAAGTGAAAAAAAGGAGACAATAATAATTTTAAAACAAGTATATGAATTTATAACACCCCTATATAAATGATTACAAAGTATGAAAAATCTTGAAAAGGGGAAAACTACCCATTGCATCAAAAGTGCCTCTCCTTGCAAAATCGAGATGGTTAGCACATCTAAACCATGTGAAACATGAAAAAAATTATATTAATAATTATATTAAGAGTAAAAAAAGATATAAAAGCAATATCATTAACCAATTTGTATGGACTTGCTCAAAATGGAGGGAAACTGGAAGGGTGCATAAATTAATAAGAAAATTTAGAAGGTCAACTTCAAATTAATAGTTAATGAATCATAGGCCACCATTACTCAAAAAAATTATATGGATTTAAAGGTATATATGTTTATAATATGCCCCCAAGATAATTTTATCTAAAATTTCTTGTACCTTCCATACTGATCAAAAACCTATAAGTCACTTCTCTATGACAAGAAGGATGAAAAGGCAATAGAATTATTTTGAGAAAAAAAAGTAAGTTTTAGATTTAAAAATATGTATTTGAGCATTATGAATGTGAAGAGTCATATTTTCACATTTTCCAAGTGGCACACTTCTCAAGGAAGTTATACAAGTGCCCATTTCTCTCTCCTTGGCCAAGAAAACTACCTTTTATCTAAAAAACTATAAATTTAAGTTGGTGATAGGTTTTAAAGATATCCTATGACACATGTCACGTGATAAAACTCTTTTACACTTGCACATTCCAAAAAAAACTTGTACAAAGCATTAAATGTACCATTTTGACCCCTTAAAATGACTTAGAATGATAAATAAACCTAGAAAAAACTTAATCAAAGCTATTAAAACATAAATTAACACCAATTAACCTATTAAACACCTTATGAAAACATATTATACTCCCTTATATGCTTAAAAGTGAAGGTTTTTACTAGGGGTGCCCTATTTTGACCTAAAAGTCAAAATTGGTCAATAATAACTTAAGTTACTTTTTGAAAAACCCTAACTGTGATTTTTAATTGGGACTTTGAAAAAAATTAAGTCAAAAAATATTCACAAAAATATAATTATGTTTTATAATATATTATTTTATAATTTAAGAAACTTAAAACTTGTTAAAATGAAATGTGTAATTTGTACATGACTCTCTCAAAAAGAGTTATCAAAATGATAGTTGTAATTTACAAGTTGAAACTTTACAATATTATTAAAATAGTGAAAACAAAATATACAAGAATGTTTTTGATATAAATAATTAATCTACAATAAAAACATCTGATGACTCTTTATCCTTCTCGACCTATACTTTTTGAATATATGCATCAAAACTTTTGAATATCTCCAAGATTCTATCTTCATCAAGACCAAGAGAGTGGAGGTATCTTGTCATGTATTATAGTATTGTATGATAGAGTTACCTTCTAAAGTATCTATATTATTGAGTCTCTTTTCCCATTTGATTAATGTGTAATGTTACTTGATGAAATGATGGATAGAGTTTAAGCTTAAGGTTGTATCTCTTACAGATTCTCTTTCGACCACTTGATTGAGTTTATCCTAACATTACTACACTAAAATACCTAGATATGCTAATCTACTACCTGACATGACAATTTATTCAATAAATATTCAATGTCATATGCTGTATCAATGGATTTATCATGTGTAACTTTAGCCTTATGAGCATTCTCTATGAGTAGCTTTATTCTAAATTGAGCTGATATGTCCAACTCCTCTTACTCTAAATCATTTCTCAATATCTTTTCTATAAGGAGGATGTCAACATCAATTGATTCCATAACTATCAATTTTGGGTATAAAAGATTCAATCTTTCTATCTCCTCTTCATAATTGTTTAATTATCCTCTCAAAGTGGCCTTTCTTTCCAATAGATTTTAATAATGGTCTTTACCAATTCAATAACTTTGTTTCCCTTTGAGATGAGCTCTTCTACCCATTACTTAATGGCCCTTTCCATGCTTCCAATTTATTTCATTGCATCAAGTGTTGCTTAATCTATGATTTGAGTAACATGTTATGTTGGTTGAATAGTAGGCTTAATGAATTTATTGAGTGTAGTTGTTAATTATTCAACCTTGTTCTTCATCTCATCTTTAGTTACCTTATCATTATCCATTTTCTCAAAAGGAGAGTTGATTCTAGATTAAACATCATGTTTTAATCCCTCTCTTTGAAGTTGTCTAAGGTGAACTTTTGATACCTGTTAATCCCCCACAACTATATCTTCCTTTTGTTTATCTAGTGGGGGGGCTATAATCTCTACATACTTTTCCCTTATAGAATCATATAGTATCCTTGAAATTATCTAGGGAGTTGTCTTGGATTTCTTATGTGCATCTCTGAGGCCAAAATATAATGTATTTAGGGACACCTTATGTTTGTGTTTTTTCACCATAGTTTGTGCTAACCAACTAAAAGTATCATCTAGTTTTGATGACATTATCACTTGTGAATCTACATATGAAGATGCTCCATTAGTGGGCATGGTGATAATTGTTGTATCATATACTAATATTGCCATTGATTGTTCAACAGATGTATTTTCCACCTTTTATCCATCTATTAGTTGAGGGTCCACATTTACATCAATTTATTGATCCTTATCTATATATTTTATAGGGGTTGGGGTTATGGTGGAGGTGGAAGAGGTGGGGCCAATGGAAATGGCTATGTCTATTGGCGGTGTATGAGATGGAAGTGATATCAATGGAGGAGTAGAAATAGGGAGTTGGAAATGAGGAACCTATGGAAGTGTGGATTTCAAAGCCTTGAATGAATTAATAAATTTTGTAGGGACACTCAAGGTTGGTAAAGTATGAAAGGTGAAGGGAGATAAATAAAGAGTAGTACTTATCCCAGGGGTTGGGATGGTCAGTGGGATTGTAGTCATAATGACTAAATCCATGGCTATATACTGATGGGTAGTGTTGGTGATTAATGGAATGAAAATAATTATAGATGAGATGAAAATAATTATGGAAGGGGGGAGTGATATTATGGATGAGGGAAGTATAATGGAAACTTAAGTGTCTAATTAAGGGGAGATCTAAGTGTCCAATTGAGAGGATTAAACTATTGGCAATGGATTTATTGACACAAATAAACTAGTGGGAATGGATGGTGGATTCACTTGGTGTGAAGGAGTGGAGATAGGAGGAGGAAGTGTTGGAGGAATGAAATAGGTGGGGGATGTCTCACAAAGATGGGATTTGTAACTATAATTAGGATGGAGGTTAAAGTTAAAGGTGATTTAACTAAAATTTTATCCTAAGAGGAAATGATTATTGGTTAATCTAATACTTCTCCATAGCTTCTTGATTGTCCCTTCTTAGCCTTTGATTTCTTCTTTCTCTTGTGGGAGATCACTAGCCTATCTAGTTGCTTTGGGAGTAATCCACTACTATAACCCTCTATTTATGGTGGTACTCCTTTTTCCTTGAGATCTAGTAATTTACCACTGATGCTTACTGCCTCTTTGGTCACTTAGACCCCTTTAGTCCTAAGCTAGTTGAGTGTTCTATTTATTACATTGGTGGTTCTATCCATTAGAAACAAAGACTCATGAATGGACCACCTTACTACTAAAAGGTGTTGAAATTAGATTTTATTATCATGATAGACCTTGTCTACTAGGGACTCATAATCCAACAAGTCCTCAGGGACTGGTGGTAAGTTAAAATATTTGACCTGATCCAAGGTCATTATTGAATAGTCATTTAGTCTTACTTTCTCTCCATCATCCATGTCCTCCCAATATTCTTCAAAATAGGGTACATGGGAATATGTTGAAATTCCTATTGTATTAGTGATGTTACCATGAAAATTGTAGAATGGTCTTTACTCCAAAGCCATCAAGGTCATTTGTGTCAGTTTTGCATCTACACACTTAACTTTGGCCAATGAGGGGTATGTGTACCTACCTATGCTAATGTAAAAATGAATTCCCAACTTCTATTTGTTGGATAATATCTTGAGAGTTTCAACTAATTGCCTTAATATCCCCATCAAAGTCCATTTGTCACTCACATACCTCAAAAGGGTATAATGACAACCATTAAATCTATACAATCTATTGTATGATTATGTGGGGATCTAGATGAAATTAGAACCCTAATTAGTGATCTCTAAAGTGGTAGCATTAGAGAATCTCTTCTTATCTAGTTCCTTATCAAACATAACTATGATGTAGTAGATGAATGCATCATTTACTCTCCTAAAGTGCTACCTATCTTCCTTAAGAGTGAGGTTAGGGTATTAGTTGAACACTTTATTTACCTAGTCATCTGTTGTGTTAATCCCTAGGAAATTTATTCCTTTAGCTAATATATATACTAGATAAGAAGTCATATAAAATTTCCCTATGTTTTGGACCTTCATCAACTACTTGTGGCTAGAGTCACTAATGAGTTACACCTAGTGGATGTATTTTTTGTTCATTGTGGCCCATATATATAAATACATCTAGTCTTGGAAGCTCTTCACATTAGGGATACCAATGATCTTATGAAATAATATGATTATATCACCTACCTCATCCTTACAATCAATCTTTGCCAATGTTTTAGGTAACTAGTGGATGTAGCCCTAGGGATCCTTAGCCATTATTTATTCATTACTCTCTAACATCCTATGTTTTTATCTTGATAGAATTTTCTTTATGATTCTAAAGTTATTTCTAGGTAACTCTAAAATTTGTGTATCAAGAACATAGAGTCAATGAAGTATGGGTCTAGATTTAGAATCCTTTCCCTTTTTTCATTTAGCATCTCTATTTTATCATCATCATAATGCTTTACTAGTTTAAGTACCAACTTGGGGATTTGTATAGTTAGAGAAATATTATTGCCTAGGGTAGTCCAGAGTCATAGATGCTTTGGATCTAATTGTTCTTGAATTCAGCATTTATTCTAGTCTAGAAATCACCTAGGTTAATGTGACTTAAGTTTATGTCCATAATCTTAGTTGTGTTGGATTCTAGACTAAGAGTGACACTAGGTCCTTTAGATTTTAAATTCATCTCTTTTTTAGACATGTATTTTAGAGAAAATTCTAAGGGAAAACTAACTATAGAGTTGGTAGGATTTGTAGGTGTAAAATATAGGTGGAAAATCTAATATAAATTTGATTTTCTGTATGCAATGATAAAGTTAGCATGGATCTACAGTTACAAATGCAAGTATAAATCTCCAAAAGAGATGGTAGGTGTAAAACATAGTTGTGTTTACTAGTGAAAACTTTGGTAGATATCATAATTTCTCTAAGCAATGGAAAAGTCTGTAGGATTGTAGGGTTGAAAATGTAGGTTAAAATACCATGGGTTTTGGAGGTGTAAAATGTAGGTGGAAAGTCCATAGGGACTATTATGGAATCTTACAAGGGAATATGAAACTAGTTTATGAATCTTTTTAGGAGTATTATGAACTAATTATTTATAAAACCCTATGTTTCTCAACAAGGAAGATGCTTGGAAAATAACCTCAATGGAATATAAATAGCTAAACAAGCCTATTCGATGCCACAAAATAAACCCTAAAACCTTAATGATTCCTAAGTAATGTAAAGGAACGCTTAAAATTATCAAAACTACCAATAACATAGGAAAAATGGAAAATAACTAAAACAAGTTTGATTTACAAGAAAAAATGGTTTTAAAACATATAAGATCTAATGGAATACCATGTAGGAATCAATGGTGTCGTGTCATGGTGCATTGCTCAATTGCATGGCTTACAAGGTTGAAGGCATGGCGGTGTTTCTTAGTAGGTTTGGGATTTGAGGTAGGATATCCAAACTCAATTAGTAACTTAAACAATGATTTATTTAACCTTAATTTCCTTTATACATGTTTAAATTACCTACAATAAATGCCTTAATGGTGGTGGTTGGCATAGATCTACAGTCTACAAATAACTTCACAACTTTGTAATTTTTCAAGTTGTAATTTGCACTTAGAGTTATGTATTTTTTAGGAAAGTTATTTGATAAGAAGCAAAACTTAGATTACAATTTACAACTTTCTAATTTGAAAATTAAAACTAGAGCTCTAGTTTCTAGTTGGAGTGTTGCATGAGAAGTGGAGGTTGGGAAGCAATTTATAGGTTTGAAAATTGTAAATTGTATTCCAATTTCTAATTTCCATGGGTCATTTGGTTTACAAAAAGTGAAACTCTGCTTATAATTTGTAACTTTACAAGCTTAAAATTATGAATGAGGTCCTAATTTCTTCAAGATAGTGTTTAGCAAAAATTAAATGTCTAGATTCAATTTTCAAGTTTGTAATTTGTAAATTGCACCCAAATATCTTGTTTCTACTAGCTAATGTATTGTGAGAAGTGGATCTTGGGAATAAATTTACAATTTTATAAATTGAAAATTTTAGTCTAATCTTTGGTTTCTACCAACATAGGAATATGGGTGTTTTGGGTCAATTTAAGGCATTTTTTCAAAAACTTAATGGTGTTCCCATAGGGTACTTGACATTTTGACATTTTTGGGATAAAAATATCAATTTTTTTTCAACCTCTATGGGGTGATTGCATACTAATCAGTTTCTTTCCAATAGCCTTCTAGTTCATTGGGAATGGAGTCATGACACACTTTAACTAGTGAAGAACAAAACTAGGATTTGGATAAACAAGAATAGAATAGGGGAAAGTAAAAAAAACTAAGGAAATAAAAACTCTTAATGAGTTAACTTGTGTGAGAACAATTATTTGGAAAATACAACTAACCCTAGTATATACAAAATTTTATTACTTATAATGGATTCCAACCTCAAAAAAAAAATTTAGGTGTATCCCATTGACTAGGATAGGTAGTTATAATCCATCAATATTGGATAGATGGAATGCATTAGCTCCTTTGTATTGAGTAATAATATATGGACTAATCCATATTGCATCAAACTTGGTGTGCTTGCTTGGTTTATCTTCATCTACATCCTATTTGAGAACCATATCTCTTTTATTAAATCTCTTTTAAGATGATTTTTTGTCAAATGTCCTATTCATTTGATCTTGATTTATTTTTAGAACTTTCATTGACTAGTTCCTAACTTCTTATAGTTCCATGAGTTCCACCAATCTTACTATCATTTCATCATTATTAATCAAATCCAAATGATGATTGAGTTATATAGATGGTAACTCAATCAACAATAGGACTCTAGATTCCATTCTATATACCCAAATGAATGGAGAGTTTCCAATGGATCTCTTAGGAGTGATCCTATCAACCCATAATGTTGATTTCAATTTTGTTTGTCATGTCTTTGACTGTCCTCCATTATCCTTTTGATAATTTTTATGAATTTATTTTTGGTAGATTTGGCCAAGCCATTACCTTATTGGTAATAATTAGAATAATTACTCATGTATACATTGTACTTTATAACCCATTCACTCACTTGAGTGCACAAAAAATCTTTGGCATTATCTACGATAATGGTGTGAGGAACATCAAACCTTGAAATGATGCCATCCATGAATTCTAGGATAGATGACTCCATGGAATATTTTAGTGTAACTACTTTATTCCATCTTATGAAATAGTTTGTTGTTGTAAGGACCCATTTATGGCCTATACTTGATGGTGTATTGATCATACCAATGAAATCCAATCCCCATTAAGAAAATGGTTGGTCAGATTAAATTGGTCTAAGAGGGAAAGCTTCTAATATTTAATTACATGTGAAGTAAAAACACTTCTTAAAGTTATTTACCCATTGATAGGCATATTTGAATATTTCAAGCCAATAATATCCCCCTATCATGATTTTTATGGTTATGGTTCATATATATAAATGTCAACCTGATGGGCCATCATAAAATTCTTTGAGCACCTTGGGGAATTGATTATGCTTGATACATCTTAACATGAATCCATTCATATCTTTTCTAAACAATATTCCATCAACAAGAACATAAGGAATAGATTGGAGTGTAAAATACCTTTTCTTGGACTTCTAAAAGTAATATATTTGTGAGAGTTGTTAGTGATGTCATGTAGGTGTCCAAGTGAGTGGATGAAGTGTCTTAATAGTCTAAGTATCAATTACAAAGTGTGAAGTGTGATTTTTATAGAATACTTGAATTAATCTTAGTTTATCTTTAGTTTTGGCATGATTAGGGATGGGTTTGAAGTGTTTATCATGTGTGAGGGGTCATATCAAAGGTTAAGGATTATTGGAGAGCTTGTTAAAGTGCATGGCATTCATATGGTTCTTCATTATGTTCATCTTGGCATAGTTGGTTTTGTGATAGAAAAATATGATTAGGTAGTTTTCTTCCATCACCTTTACCATGTATAGATGATTCAAGGTGGGTTGGTCATATGGGTGTGATAAAATTAATCCCAACTTTCTATTTTTTGATTTTTGGGTCATGAGGTTGTGTAGATAAAAAGATATAACTATTCAATTAGCTTCCCAAGTAGATTGTGATGTCTAAGTTCAAGTAGAGATAAGTAGGCATATTTATGACATTATATTTCACACAAAATAAGGTTATAGGAGTATATTGATATACGTATGGATTCCCCTATGAAATTATATCATATGGTTCAATTTATAGGTCAGAATATTGAGTGTAGCACAAGTTATTAAGGTGCAAAGTTGGCTTCTCAAACATAAGTTCACTAAGTTCCCATACTTAGCCAATTTTTCAAAAGGAGATATAAAAATACATGTTTAAACACCTCACAGATCTGAGGCATGAAATTGATATAACCAAATAAGGATATAATAGAGAGAGTTATTCTTATCATAGATCTAACAGTGAACGTGAAACCTGTCAGATAAAGATCAATGGTGAGTGGATGTTTGTACATGAAGATTGATGGTGTGAGTCAAGTCAAAGGATTAATGTGTACGAAAGGCATGTAGATATTCCAAGTGGAAAAATAATGGGATCTTAGATCTTAGATCAATGGTGAGTGCTACAAGATAAAGACATGGTTAATCTATGGAGATTGATAGAGCACGTTTATTGTAAATTGTCAAGAAGTAACAAGATGATTACAAGTGATCAATGTTTAACAATAAACAAATGTAAATACCAAGACAATTTCAAGGAATATCGATGATTCATATTAGTTCAAACTTTGAGAGGGCACAATAAGTTGACAAAGTGTTTGACATTTAATAGTGATTGTTAGAATCTAAATATTTAAATTAACGAAGGGAAAAACTAGTCTGTAGTATTTTTCTCATATATTTTGATCTAGGATGAATTCAAAGGTACAATAAAAATAAAATTTATAAAGGACTCCAAGATTCATATATAAAAAATTGTTATAAGGTTTTACTATCCATACAGTTGAATGTGTGTTTGACCATGGTCTGTAAGTAACCTGAGAAGGATAATTGAGTTTGTTTAGATGGTATTGACCTAGATATTTGAGAGTGTTTTATACTCCCTAATAATTATATTTATTTATTTTATAGTTTTAAACAATCCATATTCAATATGACTAAATTCTTAGAACCTGACTATTTGTTTTTTCATGGTGTTTTTGTGTATAAGGTCAAAGATTGATCTATTTTGCTTTAGTAGAGGAGTGTTATGATGATTATGATCATTTGAGTATGTCAAATGGGTCATGTGGAGTGGACTTATGAATTTTTAAGTGGTAATATTTTTATAAATTTCTTGATTGAGTGATAGAATGTTGAATAGGTCTCCATGAGACCTATAAAGGCTACTAAGGCCTAATTGAAAGGCATAGCTATTTAAGTGTGACCCATAGTTGATATGGATGACATATGAGGATATTATTAAGATATGAAATATGTCTTAAAGGTTAAGGAAAGTATAAAAGGCTAACCAATAATACAATAGTCATGAAGGCTCTATAAATAGTGAAATCAAAGATGATGATTTCTAGATGTATGAGACCTAAGAGAAGAGGTGTGTGTGAGAATTATGGAGCAAAGGAAAGAGTGTGTGCCTAGTGGATGGGATGTAGAGTAGAGTATGTTTTATGAATATATGTATGATCTATAGGTCATATTTTATATGTCAATAATAGTGCTCTTATAGGTTTAAAGGTTGGGGAGAGAAGAAAATAGAAGAAGGATTTATAGGTCTGAGTGAGTATATGAGGGAAGTTTGAGTGAAAAGGAAGATATATTATAGCATGCCTATGTGAAAGGTTTTTATGGGATAATGAGGTTATTTTTTATAAGTTATAAAATTAGAGGTCCATCATTAGGTAAGTGTTAAACCATCTTGGTTCAATGATATTTTAATTTTATCATATCATAGAACACCTAGACATGACACAGAGAACTACAAAGCTCCCCAAGAACTTGTCCATAACTTATGGGATGAGGATGATTTATTATTAGATGAACATCCCTTGATCCCCTTACCAACCCAACCACCAAATAAACCCATCCAATACTTACCTACACCTCCACTCTCATCTAAAAGTGAAGATGAACCGTATTACCTTTCTAGCCCAACACCTCCCCTAATCCATAATATCCATATGGTTACTCGATCTTAGGCCCAAAAAAAGGATAAGGGAAAGGCCAAATTTTCCATTCCATGGACATATAATTCCACCCCTCAACCTTAAAACCAAACCCAAACACCTTCACCATCACCTTTACCAAAACCTAAAATATTCATTTTGGGTGCTTTTCTTCCAACCCTTAGAAATCTATCTAGTGAGTAGTGTTCAAACAACTTCACCAAAAACTAGTGAATATGAACCTTTAAAAAATGATCAAAACCTCACTCCATCACTACCAAGAATTGATAAAGGTTTTATAATCAATTGAGGTTCAACTAGAATATCCTTAACCTCTTGCATCCTTTGTTAGAGCCCTTAAAATTTCTACCTTTTTCATATTCCAAGATTCATAAATAACTTTTATTCATTATAAAGATCCTGATCCTCCCCTCTTAATCAATAAAAACATAAATATAACCCACATAAAAAGGGTTATGATTGATGGAGGAGCTAGTATTAACATTATCTCCTCTCATGCTTATTACCAACTCTAATTGCCAAAGAACATCATGTCAAAAACTGTAATAGTTCTCCACTCCTTTAATGATACTATGACCACTACCTTGGGGGTAGTCATCCTATAAATCTTCTTAGGACCTCTCATAATTATAGATATCTTTTATTTTATAGGATTAAAGTTTTATTACAACATATTATTTGGACACCCTTGGATCCACACCATGAGTTGTGTCCCATCTACCTTACATTGATGTGTGAAGTTAAAACATGAGGGTCAAGTTGTTACCATAAAAACTAACCCTAGTCCTTTCACACCTTGAAGCATGACATATAAATCCAAAAATGTTATTCTTCCTCCTTCATCCACCTCACAACCAATCATTAAAAACTACACCCCTATCATCTATGAAGCTTCAATTTACTCCTCTATCCCTTATTTTTAAATCCCCATAGAATACCCCTTAGAACCTACATTATAATGTCTCTCACTAGGGGAGTATCATATTTTATCCTTGGATTCTTTACCTACTCCTAAAGATTATGGGAACCTTGAACATGATCCTAATTATAACCCCAATATTATAACCATCATTCCTTTTAGGCCTCCCAACTATCAAACCAACTTAATCTATGGGAGATTTCATCATCCAATTCTTACTTCCATCACTACCTCTTCTACTTTACCATTTACCTCTAACTTCTCCTATCTCAAAAAATTGTCATTTTCCAAATTGTACCTTCATAGGTGTGCTTGGAAGGGATTTGGCCTTGGCCATTATGAACATAGATCACATGAGTTACCTTTAATAAAATCCTAGAAACCTCATGAGCTATTTGGCCTTGGGTTTGTACCACCAGAAGAACCCACTGATTCACCTAAACCCATCTCTACCATTGATGAAAGCATCACATCCTCACCAACCCAACCTCTTTCAAAGTCTAAATATTTTAAAACAATTCCTCATAACTTATGTTTTTATTCAATACTATTATTTTGGTCTCCCTAACCTATCAAAAGGATGGCCACACTAAAACCTTTCCTTTGATTCATCCTAAAATGGTAGAAAATGATTCTCCTACCATCAACACCATCTAACATTAGGATGATGACTATATTCTCACCTATCTTGGTGTGGGTGATTCTTCTATCCATAAATCCCTTCCTCTTGAGAACTAAACCATGTTGAACAAATCCACTACCAATGTCAACTTGGGGACTCAGGATAACCCTCACATTATAAATATTGGTCAATCCTTAGATTTCACAGAGTAGTAGGATTACCCTTCCTTCCCTCATGACTGTATCATGGAATTTTCTTGGTCCTATCAAGATATTCTTTGGATAGGCCCTTTCATTGTTATCCATAACATTTTCATCTATCCTAAAGCTAAAATTTTAGATAAAAGCTTCATAAGATACACCCTCACATCATGCTTATAGTCAAAGAAGAGCTTGAGCATCTCTTGTCTATCAATTTCATATAACCCATTGACTATCTCCAATGGGGTTCTAATATGATTCCCATCACCAAACACATAGGGGGACTTTGCTTCTATATTAAATTCCATAACCTCAACCTTGTTTTCCCAAAGGATGACTTCCCTTTACCTAGCATCAACCAAATTTTTTATCTTACAGTTGGCCATGAGATGTTATCTCTCATGGATGATTTCTTAGGATATAATAAAATATTGATTTCCTCCAAGGAAAAACATAAAACCTCTTTCATCACCCCTTGGGGAACCTTTTCCTATAGGGTCATGCCATTTGGTATGAATAATGTTGAAGTAACCTACCAGTGGGGAATGACTTATATCTTCCATGATCTCATCCATAAAATCATAGATGACTATGTAGATGATCTCCTTGAGAAATATAAATATCACAAGGATCATCTAGACATTCTCAAAATTATTTTTTGGTGCCTAATCCATTTCCATGTTTGACTCAACCCCAAGAAATATGTTTTTGGGGTCCTATCTAGAAAGCTTCTTGGCTTTACTATCTCTCTTAAATGAATCAAAGTAAGCCCTACCAAAGTCAAAATAATTTTGGATATTCCACCTCTAACCCACCTAAGCAACTCTGCAACCTATAGGAGAATCTCTTATCCATCTATTGTTTCATCTCTTAGTTATCAAATAAATGTTAACCCTTTCACCATATTCTCAAGAAAGATACATATTTTAAGTGGACTAAATACTACCAACAAGACTTTGATTCACTCAAATAGTACCTCCTTTATCCACTTGTTCTTACCCCTCCTACAGAGGACTAAGCCTTATACCTTTATATATCCACCACTGACCATTTTTTAGGGGTGATGCTCACTCACCATGAGGAACAAAACAAAGAAAAATATGTCTACTATATAAGTCAAACATTTATAGAATATGAGACTCAGTACACCCATTCTAAGAAACTTTGTCTCACCTTAGTCTTTGTGGCTTCCAAACTTCATCATTACCTCCTTAATCTCAAAAAAAATTCATCACTAACACTGAGCCACTCAAGTACATGCACTCTAAACCATACCAAAACTAGTGTATGGCTAAGTGGATCATGTTCCTAGCTAAGTTTGACCTTGAGTTCTTCCATCAAAACTAAATTAAATGGAAAGTCATTACTGATGAATTGGATGAAGCTCCTTTTATAGATAACTAAAATTTTCCTCTTACATTCCCTGATGAGTCCACCATGACTCTTTCTCAAAAGAATCCCACCTACCAAATGACCATGTTATTTAAAGGCTTGAAATTCTAGTGCAATGGGGTTGCTAGAGTTATTCTCATTCCCCTTAATGGTGAACCTCTTCTCCTTTCCTTAAAAATTGATTTTGAGTGTACCAATAATGTGTTTGAGTATGAAGCCCTAGTAATAGGTCTTTAAACCACTCTATCCTTGGGAATTAAGATGATCAATGTCTTTGTCAATTCCTATCTTGTGGTCAACTAGGTCAATGGATCCTACCAATATAAGAATGATATCTTGAAAAATTACAACCAACTAGTAGATGTACTCTTATCATCATTTGATCATTACCTTATCCAATCTATTCCATGATCTACCAATAAGGTCATGGATATAATGGCTTACCTTACTTCTTAGATCCCATCTGTGCCTACCAATTCTAATCTCTTTATCACCATCCACTATTTTATCACACCCTCTTATATCCATTCTAACCTTGCTACCATTTTTTAGTGTGGAGACATCTCCATCAGACATTTGGCATGGGTAAACCTTCAACTACTTCAACCTCAACATCGATCCTCCCAACCTCTCTAGGAATACTTGAAGAGATTTTGTTTAGAGTATCTTTCATTACACCATACTAGAGGAAATATTTTATAAACATGGTTTCAATGGCCTCCTTCTTCATTGTCTACATAATCATGAAGTTTTCCATGCTATCAAGAAAATGCATGATGGTATTTATGGGAGAAACTTTAGTGGTTTAACCATCACTAAATATATCCTTCATCTTGGCTACTATTGGCCCACCCTCAACTGGGACTATTATGATTATGTAAATAAGTTTGTTAAATGTCAAAAAAATACCAATTTACATCATGCATCATCTCATGGCCTTCAAGTATCCAAAGACTTTTAGCCCTTCTCACAATGGGGACTAGATCTCATTTGAGAAATCAATCCTCATTCTTCATAGTGGCACCAATCCATCATCATCACCACCAAGTATTTCACCAAATGGGTGGAGGCCATTCCTCTCATCTCGACCAAAGATGACAAGATTTTCAACTTCATCAATCATCATATCATCTTTCATTTCAATGTTCCCATTAAGATCATCATCGATAATGGAAAATATTTTAAAAACAAGAAAGTCTAATGTCTCTATGATGCATTTGGCATCAAGTTAATCTTTTCCTCACCTTATCATCTGTAATTAAATGGACAAGTAGAATCCTCTAAAAAATACTCAATAAAACGTTAACCAAAGTCATAAATGCTTCTAGTTAGGATTGGCACTTGCACATCCCTTTCACTTTATGGGCCTATCACACTAGCATTCAAACTTATATGGGTGCTACCCCTTTCTCTTTGGTATTTGGGGTAGAGGTTGTATTACCTCTTGAATTATAGATTCCTTCTCTTATCATATCTTTTCAAGACACCAATTTTTAGAGTGACTAACATCAAGAACATCTAGCATGACTTGAGCTATTAGACAAGCATCTCCTAGCAACACTTAACCATCTTCATGTCTACTAAGAGTGAATCAAGCATGCCTATAACAAGCACCTGAAAGAATTTGAATTTAATTTCAAATATCTCATCCTAAAGGAAAATTAACATGTGACCAATAAGGGGAAAATAAAAAAATACAAGTTTGCTTTCAACTAGATTGGACCCTACATCATAACCCACAAGTATGGATTAGGAGATTATTATTTGTCATCTCTCGAAGGCAAACCATAACTTGAGATTCTCAATGCTTCACATCTTCATCCTTTATTTTGTTAAACGAGGATCAAACTCACCTTTTTTCTAACTTAAGCTCATCCCTTTATTTATGATATTTTCACCATCACTTACCCATCCCTATCCCTTTGAGGATAACCATTTACAATATATAACCATGTGATCAACCATCATAGTCATAGCCTAATATTAAATATGGGTACCATAAATATACCCATAAAATGGTTCTCATGGATACTATTTTTCTCATATCAAATGGAATCCCATGGTCATTGTCTCTCAAAACTACCCCTTTTACCTACTATTAACCTTTTATGCTAAAAATTTTCCCTTATAAAGGTAAACCTCTAAGCCTATATAGACTTGTCCATGTCTAATCCTAACATCAAAACAATTAGGGATACTTAAATATCACTTGGGTCACATGTCTCTAGAATTGTAGACTACTCCCTTAAACGATAGCTGCCCAAAATCTAAAAATTGCTTAAAATATAGACTGTTCCCTTGAAGGACAACTACCAAATAAACAAACCCAAACTTAGACTAGTCCCATAAAGGATGACTAAGTTGAATTTGTCAAAATCAATCATTATAAGCTTCCCCCATTGATCATATTCACAAACTTATCAAAACAATAACAATAATAAAAGACCCTATATCAAAATCAAAACAAGCTGCCTTAAGAAAGCTGTAATCAGATTTCATATCTAGCATTAGTAGACTTCCCACATTGATCAATATATACCTTACATGAATAAATGGACTGGCCTAATATGATTCTTAGGTCACCTATAGAATGGGGTAAACTAAACCACATTAGGTTACCTTACCTATCACCCATTTAACCTTCACCTACCACCTACTTCCCCTTTATACCATCTATAAATCAAGGGATTATGAGATTACATGACATAATGTGATCAAGACACATTTTTTTCAACCAAATCATGATAATGTAAAGCATTTTAAAGTCTTATGTTTCTTAATCCAATCTAACTTTGGTTTTCTTTTATCCTTACCAGTGAAAAAGCGTCATGATTTTTC
This sequence comes from Torreya grandis, assembly GCA_037957365.1. NCBI lineage: Eukaryota > Viridiplantae > Streptophyta > Pinopsida > Cupressales > Taxaceae > Torreya > Torreya grandis. The sequence continues at coordinate 1,556,183 of JARHVA010001716.1, forward strand.
CTTATCCTCTCATCATTGGTTCATGTAGACATATGTCTCATGATTCTTATCTCTTTTACCACATATAGTTTGTTATCTAACTTAATTTATGTGCTTTCATCATAACATCATAGCCATATTTAAAACATCACATCCATAATCAACAAAATAAACCACATCATATATCTATAACCATGAGTATCATCCTATCCCTACTCATAAACCACATCATCTATCTATGACCATCAATAACATCATAACCATAATCAAACCATCCATAATCATCAACATCATATCTATGAATAAAACAAAACATCATCCATAATCATCACATTCTTAAGCTATTGAGTCCACATCTCATAAAGCATAAAACATCAAAACATATAAACCATAAAACATACATCACATCTATATATCATAATAAGCATCATAAACATCATATACATCATGTCATTAAAATAAATACTATATGTAATAATGTGTGTGTTTGTGTGTGTCTATATGTAATAAATACTATATATATATATATACATGTACATCTCAGTACATCAGCACATAGGCCAATATCAAAATCATGTACATCTATATCTATAAATCATAACATATCATATATAATGCCCCTAAGCACCACTACCACTAGCCCCTCCTACACTACCACTACCATTTGGTGCCTATCCTCTTGGGATGCCTACCTATCTACCCACTAAAGTGACCCACTAACCTGAAGTCACTACAACTTCCCCACCTACTAAGTTAGCTTTATACTCACCCCATTGGGGTTGATTAGGACACTATGTCAAAATAATGGCCTCATAATAAATCAACTCCTCCACTGTGGCCAAGTATCATGCCTTAGGGATAGTACCTAGTGGTCTTATTAGTATTGTCACTACTCCCCTCTATCTCAAGGTGTCACTCTCTTAGGTCACCAAACCTAGTGAGGTTCTAGCCAAATACCTCTCACCTATCATGGTGGTAACTTAATCTTGTAATGTCACAATCTATCCCTAAGATTTTTCTACCTACCCTTATAATTCTATAATCTATACATGCACAGTGGCCAACACTACTCCTACCTATCCATCAAGGCTACCTCCTTGTACCTATACTTATGGATGCCCACTAATTAGGTCTATGTACATGGGTTATTTGACCCCCTCATCCCACCCAAAAAATTTACCACTGAATAAAGGTCTTGGTACTATGATGCATAACCATTGATAAAATTGGCATCATCAACCCTTGCTCTAGTGGGTAGTTCTTCATAATCTAAGACCACCTCCTTTGCTATGGTTTTGGAAGTAAAAACTCAGCATCCTCCCTCCTATACCTTGGGAATGGAGCTATAATCCTTTGAACTGGTTGAACTACCTGTAAACTTTATCAAATGGGATGAGCTTAGTCTCATCCTCTCTCCTCTTGTAGATCCATCTCTATTTTTGCAATGACAATGTATGTTGAGTGTCATGAGCCCACCTCAAAAATCCAAAATATGGCCTCTAAGCCACATCCCTCATAGCCAAGCCATCTAATGCATCTCTAAACTAGTCAATATCCCTCATACCTCCTCTATATCTTATGAGTGTGTAGTCACCTCTCTAACATAAAAAACCTACTCTAAAGTCCATCTAGGTGTAACCTTCCCATGGTAGCCCCATGAGCCTTAATACCCTACTATGTTCATAGGCCCCACAATAGAGCATAAACCCCATGTTGATCCCATATCATTGATGAGCTCGATATCCCCATAACTCCCTATTTATTTGAACTAATAAAACTGGTGCTCACCTAAACACTATCTTACCAATAAACATCTCCACCAACACTATGAGTAGAAGATAAATAAACCACCCACTACTTGAATCTAGTAAGTCAAAATAGGAAACTACCATCATCATCATCATCATAAAATGCTTCTCATCTTCAGCCCTTAGTACAATGGCTTATAACTAAAGTTGTTGACATGCCAACTAATAAGGGCTCAATCTTCACCATATAAAAGCTCCATATGCTATTCCCTCTCCTCTCTCTCAATATGGTATATTGGTTCCCCTTGAATGGGTAGCTATATGATCCTATGAGCATCCTCTAATAAGATGGTCATCTCTCTTATTGGCAAGATGAAGGTGTTCATGGTTAGATACCATATCTCAATGAGGTCCATGATCATCACTACATCTCATAACACATGCTAATAATGTATCATAAATCTAAGGCTGACCTCTTCTATATGTGCCCAATCATCCTTAGTCATCCCTCCATAGATCTCCACAAAGATCTGAGGAACTTGATCCCTTATCTAGATCTTATCTCATGCTTACAAAATTCAAACTTATCATCCACACTTAGTTTTCCATTACCATTACCCATGTTCTTTCACTTCATTCTACCTAAATCAACCTCTTTATCAACCGAAACCCACCTAGATCAACCTATTCTAATGTTACCCTTATAATGCTATAGTATTTTTAACTTACCTATAACCTTAACTCTCTTTTTCAAAAAACACCTACACTAACCCATAAGCATTTCAACACACCACTCCTACTTGAAAGCTACCCTATCCCAACTAACCCTTAGCATTTTCAACACAAGAAATATTTTAAACCTAAACCATTGTTCTACAAACTTTTATTATAAACCTTCACCATTCACCTGACCACTGATGATCACTATGACTGCTAATGGTTAAGTGACCATTTGGCTTTGGTAGTTGACTATTGATGGTCAAGTATGATCATTAATGGTTGGGTAGGATCACTAATGGTCATTGTGTGTGACCACCAATGGCAAAACATGTGAACATACCTTCTTAAACACACCCAAGACATCAATATTCAATAAATAAACTACCTACCCCTACCTTCTACCCTACCCATAACCCAAATACTTCATTAATTTTGATTTTCACCTATTAATTTTACCAATCACACCTAAAACCTAAAATTTAGGCAAAAATTTCCAAACCCCTACCTATATAAACACAAAATAACCAAATTCAACAGCAAAATGATCTAATAAACTAATCTAGCAAATTAAGAAAACACCTACCTCATTCCTTGACCATTTTCAAGGATGAATCTCATGTCCTACTACCCAAAAACATCCTCATATACCTTTCATCTTTGATCCCACTCTTTCAACTCAACACATAACTCACACCAATCAACAACCACCCAATCAACTGTCAACCCCACCTCGTTAGTACTATCACCTAAAAATGTTAAATTACTAATAACATAGAAGTTAAAAGTAAAAAGTTGTAATGAATTATCATTTTCACTTTTTATATTCTATGGTTTTAGGGTTTTCCCTTGACCATTGAAAGTTAGGGTGACCATCGATGATTGAGTTCGGGACCCCTAATCGATGATGGTCAAGCAACCCACATTTCAAAAAATTTAGGCACTAACACCTTAGTGCCACATTTTTGGAGATTACCTTCTCCACCAAATCAAAACCAAATTTAAAATAATAACCTCTCCAAATAACCAACCACCTAACCACATCTAGTTTGACATTTACCATTTTTAGCCTGAACTATTGTATACTTTGCAATGACCTTTCTTTGGTCCTTTTTTTACCATATTGACCAACCTTTCCATGTTGAACATTTGAATTTACACCACCTAGTGCACACCAGACCATTCATTAACTTTATTCTTTGCCATGTTTTCAAACCTTCTTTCTTATGTTTTGGATTGACTTTCCCCAAATAGTGCCACATGTCATGCTCTCATCGACACAATCCTTTATATTTCTTCACTATATTTAAGATTTTACATATGAATGAGTTAACATGATTGATCCACCTAGTGAGATATCAAAGTGATAGAAACATGGAAAGGGTATCAGATGGGTATTCCTTTTGGTGAAAAGCTCTCTATGGTTATAGGTCAATGTGATCGAGACATGTGGAGTGATCTTAGAAGCTTAGAGACTTGGGAGCTTAGAGTTTTAAGCCTAATTTCATAGACTAACCAAAATTAAATAGGGAGATAAAAATGAGAAAGTCATCGAATATGAATATGACCAGATGAAATCATTGGTAGGAAAATAGGTTTGATTAACATGTAGAAATGTGATTGAAATTAGTTATAAATGACTGAACGTATAAAATTTTTGATTAAATTGTAGGAGTGGGTTGACATGTTTATAACTCATGATAGATGATCACACATATTATGACAACCAACACTATGGATAGGTGATATGCTCTAGGAGACTTTATAGGGATGACCTGATCAACTATGCCTAACGGTGTGGCCTACTTACCTCACCACTAGTCCTTCTAGAACCAACCTTATTTTTACCAACTATGGAAACCTTAGTCTATGCATGATCTCATTTATCATACTTAGTCACATTTTTTGTTCATTTTTGTGATTTAAATTCTCAACCCCCTTTCTTATCACCAACCTCATGACTCACCATAAATCACTTGTTAAACCCCAACTCAATTTTGGTTTCACATCATCAACTCCTAGTTTGAGGGAGAAAAATTCCTCCTATACTCAGGATAACTAGAAATTCAACCCATAATTCATTATTTTTGTACATATTTTTAATTCAAAGCCACATAAAAAAGGGGGCAAATTGTAGACACTGTAATTCTACACACTATAGTTTTGAATGTCAAAACACCACTAGACCTTCTTAGGACCAATTTGACCCTTTCACCCCTAATTGAACCTAACCATGGTCAATTTGACCAACTAACCAAACCTAAAATTTTATCCAATTTAAACTTTCACACTCAACCATCGATGGTCACCTTAACCATCAATGGTCACCTTGACCATCGACGGTCAGGGTCCCCACCTCCCAAACACAGCACCAATTATGTGAAAGCTAAGCAAAAAACAATTTAAAATGTATACCTTACCCATTACTAACAAATTAAAAATAATAAAAATCATCAATCCAACCTCCTAGGGAACCTTTTATCCTCCATCTCTCTTTACCTATAAAAATATGGGAGTAGGAGGTAAGAGGGATCCACTATCAAAAGCATTCTATCACATAAGTATTCAATTTTTCTATCTAGTATTCCTTCTAGTAATTTAGTAACTAAAATAGAAATATAAACCTATACCAAAATTTCTCTTTAGGTAAAGTACCATTACTCTACCAAAATTTCTCTAGCACTAACCATCAGCCATCAAGTAATAGGTACATTTTGTATTTCAGCTTTGTTTGTTTGGTTTCTAACTTTTAGACCTAAATCATACCTCTTGCTCCTATCTTCCAACTTCCCTATCCATTACTAGAACCTTAAAAACCCCTTACCTTATCATTGACTCATTCTACAACTCCCTTTTGAGTAACTTTAGAATCCACAGGTAACCACTAATGGTTAGCATAACCATTGATGGTCATTTCTAACTATTGATGGTTACCCAATCATCGACAATCACCTTGACTATTGATGATCATTGTGGTAGGATATAATATAAAGTTATTTATAACCCCATACCCCCAACCAAATATAACTTTTTGTGTCCATACCTATTCATAGACCCCTACATGATTTTTTGAACCTAACCTGATCTATTTTAGCATTAGTATTGACCTATTATAACTATATTTAGTTTATTTCCTTTATCAAGCATATATTTCTTCTTGTATTTAATTTTAGTTATTTATATTATTTGATTTAATTATTTCATATTTATCTCTTTCAAATTAATTTTTATCAAGTAGTGGATTGGTAGCCTCACAAAAAGTTCATGCTTCTTAGATCTAGCTCACACTAGGTAGTCCACCTTACTATCTTTCTAATAACCCTTTTTGTTAGTAATTTCCTATCTATAGGTCATCCTTCCAAGATAAAAAGGAACTCTCCACACTCATTTAGATCACATGCACACAACAACTAGGTTATTTTACAACACCCTTATTACTATTTTATTACCTTCTTCCTTAATTAAGAAATGATAAAAAATTAAGAGAAACGCAATGGTTTCAAGAGGCTAGAGTGTGGATGGTAAGTGGAAAAAATAATGACATTCTTATGAACCATCGATGGTTTTTCCACCCCTTTCCTAGTGTACCCCTTAAGGCATGCACTTAGAGAGATTGAGACTCGATAGGTTATTGTAATATATAGAGTGTCAATAATCAATAAAAGATAAAAATATTATGTGTATACATATTCCCTTGGTGAAGCTCATCACACGTCACATAAGTGCAACATGATAACACACAATGTTGACGATAAGTATGATGTAGTAATAAAAAAATAAGATAAATGAAATAACTATATTGAAAAAACATATATTTAAATTACCTTAGTATCATAAATAAATAAGTAGGATGTAAGAAATGAAGGTGTCCAATGTAGAGTACACTAGGTGAACCTATAAAAGTTAGTGCAAAAAATAGCCAAAAATTGAAATTTTTAGAAGATAGGCATATGATAGTGGAAAATAATCTCTACACCATCACGATTCTAACACATTTTATGGTTTTCAAAATGGATGAATATAAATAAAGATAAAAGTAAAACAAGGAATCTTCCTAAAAACAAATGAAAGAATTGAGTTGCTTAAAAAAAGTGTTGTTAAATAGGGAAAAAGAGAATTCATTTGGCATTTTGATATCTGAAAGAGAGAAAAGAGAGATCTGAGACCAACCAAGGATAGGATGGTGATGGAATGACATGTTATAGGAGGAGGACACCCAAAGGTGGTAGTAGGTGCACTACAAGCATACAACTATAGATCTCAAACCAATTTTTGAAATTTATATTAAATTAATTGAATTTTTGATAAAATTTGATTTTTAGGGTAAAAAATAGGAAGACATTAAATGGGTTGTAAGGGTTTAGGTAGAAAGTGATTAAAATGCACATTTTGGGAAAAATGTACTAGGTCAGTACATAGAATCTACTAGGTCGACTAGGTAGACCTAATAGGTTGAAATAGGGAAAAATCTATATGGTCAACCCAATAGGTATGGGTCGACCTAGTGTAATCTATAGGCTAAAAACTAGATTGAAGTGATAAACTAGTTCATAAGGGCCAAAATGAAAACTCAAAACTAGGGAGGGGAAAATAAGAGGATTGACTTAGAATTTGAAGTCAATTATGAAAAAAATAGAGAAATTTTGGTCAAACCAAGTTGACTAAGGAACCTAAATAAGCATATAAAAGTGTGTAGAAAGCCAAAAGGGCTATAATGGCCTGAAATGACCAAAGGAGGGAAAGAGGGACCACACAAGATAGAAATAAGATAAAATTAATAAAATGAGTAAGGTAATAGTAAGTAGGATTGTTTTTTTAATTAAAAGTGTAAAGAATGTATTATGATTATGTATGACATGGAGGAAATAGTACATCCTTTATTATTTCTTGGTTATAGAGATGACTAAGATTTTGGAGGTTGGTATAAGCATCTTGGTTGCTAGATTTTTTAAATTGATTAACAAATGGAGATCAAGCTAGATTGGTAGCCATGGGTCTAGGAGGTATATCTGAGATGTGTAGGATATTCCTTCATGTTGACCTATTAGTCATGTTCTTGGGATGATAGGAATTATTAACTAACACCTTCATATGGGAGGTGGATAGGGATGTGATAGAGGTGGGTATCATACTAGAGGATGTCTATGCCATCCTCCAGCTACCCATAATAGGAAAACTGATGACCATAGGGATATCAAATAGCTTAGAGGAGAGCAGATCCTTAACCATGTGGGCTTCAAGCTTAGAGATGATATTAAGAGGATTGAGAGTCAGTATGGATGACATCTATATATTATATATTTTGGACCTCTAAAAGGTAGTGATAGGCCTTGTGACATATAGAGTGATTTATCACAAGTTAAACATTAAGGTACCATTATTCATGGTAGCCTTGAGTAGGATGATGCATTGTGAGGGAGTATTATATGATCTTGATTCTTTCCTTTAGGTTTATATCATACATGATTTGTTTAAGATTTTAGTTAAAGGTAAGAATACTATATGACTGATCATACTATTAACAACATGGATATATGAGATAGTCCTCATGTATCGACTAGTTGGGTTAACCTATATAGTCAATGATGAGTTACCTTGAGTAAAAATTTGGAGGGAGGACCGTGTAGCATGGCCATGCCCCACATGCTAGCACTATAATTGGTAAGATGTATAATCATCATGTGGTATCCATATGGGCACATAATAGCTATATGGGTAAGCTAGCATAAAATTGCACTAACACTAGAGAGGAGAGAGGTGATCAGACACTATGCATGGTGGAGAGATCCACATCTAGTGGCATGGATGTTAGGATAGATGGGCCTACATCATTTAGTGACACTAATACTAATTCCTAACTAGTGGGCTTGACATATAAGGGAGCCATGAGGGAAGAGGGGACTTAGACCACTAATAATGAGGCTAACATTGAGGCCATGTTAGGAGAAACCATGGATTAGTTAGGCATGATAAATGGTAGAGGAGGAGGTAGAGGAGGTATAGATACTAGATGTACCACTACCATCCCTATAACAAGATGAGTAATAGCCATTGAGGACATGGTGGTAATGGAGATTAGAGAGAGTGGAGACTATAGACATCTCTAATGATCCCATAGATGAGCTAGAAGAGATGATAGAGAGATCACTAAAATGGTGACTGAGATAGATATGAGCCATAATAGTTAGGTTTGAGATGAGGATGTGACCTACCAAGGAGGTACTAGGATGTTGCAAAGATGGTGAGACTTTGCTAGGTGATCATGTAGATGATGATATCATAGGAGCTGAGATATAGATAGGTATGAGTATGGTTGAATTATTTCTTAAGTTTTCCATTTGGTACTAGAGAGATATAGATAGATATTATGAGATATCACATTGATACAATATACATCTAGTGTGATTTTATAGGCATACCCAAGGATAAAGAGGAGAGATAGAAGTCCCTAGTGAGGGAAGCACTCCATGACATCCTAGATGAGAATATATAGCCATACAACCCCATGAGATTAGAGGATATGATTGTACCATGTGCCCTAGCTTAGGTGAGATTTTTTATATTAGATAAAAAGGTAATAAGGTAGATATAGGTGTAGAGAGAGGGTACATAAACTATTAGAGATGGGTGTAGGTGAGAGATAGTCTTGGTATGCCTTAGTAGATGAGAGAGATACACATCTAAAAATAGAAACATAGATGACATAGGTATATACAACAACACATACTCAATTAATATAGGCACATATAATGACCCATTTTGAGTTGGTGTAGGCATAGATGTAGATAACATGTCTACAAGGATAGGTAGAGGGATTTATATCTTAGACTAACTTGTTACAGTGTACCATTCAAAAGTGTTAGACTAAGGCCTCAACAAGCAATGTGGCTAAGCCATGAGATAGATAGGATGGGGCCCATCCCTAGTGTTGAGGCTTTATATATGGCTATATATGTTGTATCAAACTTATATATATATATATATATATATATATATATATATATATATATATATATATATATATATATATATATATATATATATATATATATATATATATATATATATGATATAGTATTTTGGCTTATTGATGTTGATTTTGTATGTTTTTTTTATGATGGTTATGTTTGTGGATTATTTTGGATATATTTTTACTAGAACATGTATTTATATTTGTTGTATATTCTATAGGAAATATATATGGTGTGGTTTCTTTACTAGCATTATGGATTACACATGCATGGTTAAAAATAAATAGATGAAAAAGAACTTGGGAAAATATAATCAATCAAAAATGCACTACACACTAGTTTAAGTTGGGAAATGTGTAATAAAAAAAATGATTAAGTATAAAAATCCAATAAAAATGGAAAATAAGATGGTAAAAGGGGATTTGTTTTTAAACCAATGTAAAATATTTTTGCACCAAATTAAAACAAGTACAATCATACTAAATGTCACATTGGGAAGTATGACAAACAATGTAATAAATGGAAGGTATGTAGAAGGGAATAAATGGTAATAAAAAAATTCAAAATTAATTCAATAAATTATACTATTTCATGATGGGAATTATAAAATAAAAATAAAATTTGAAAAATTTTGTTCTTAAATTTATCATACTAATTTAAGTTGGGAAGTATGAGAAATTGAAAAAATGGTTGTAATCTTACATGCACTCAGAAAATAAGAAAATAAAAGGTGAAATAAAAATGAAGTAAGCATAAAACATACTAAATATCAATATTGGAAGTATGTCAATGACATTTGACCTCATAATCAATAGAATCTTATCTCTTATTTGATACATGTAATTTTGGATGGTGACTTGTTTATTTCAAAATTTTATGAGGGTTAGGTCCTATCCACAGTATTATATTGTAACTCACAAAACAAAAACCCAAGGGGTACCAAATCATGATTGGTAATCATAAGGATAAGGAATGGTAAATCAATGATGTGGGTAATAGGATGGAAAATATGGTAATTTATGAGGGATGTTGGGTCCTATCCATGGTCTTACAAAGCAACTCATAAATGAAATCCCATAAGGAGTGATCAGTAAGCAAAAAAATATCTCCCAACAAGAAATATGAAGGAAAAGGAATGAAAAAATGAGTGTAAGTATCAATAATTATTCATCTTATGATAAGACCTTAGGAGGTAAAAAGTATACTAAGGACATGAAAAGACACTAAGTGACTAGTGGTCATCTATGTACAAAGTAAACCCACTTGCTATAGACACAAAGCTTTATAACAAAATAAGTATGCTACTAATATTAACTCATGATGGTAGATTGGTACAAGGAAAATTAAAACTGACCTACCTTCCCATGACATTTTCTCTGCTCCTCAGGACCCCTTATAGATCCATCAGTCTACTATGAAGATTGGGTACTTGCGTGAGAAAGTTGGTAACATTAACATATTTTTGTATTCTCCTCTTCTAATCTACTAACATACCACACCCCAAAGGACCTTATATTTACTGTGAAACCAACTATGGAGTTTGATATTTGAATAGAAGAAGGAGATGTGCCTTGAATCATATTTTTTAATGTGATTAGACTTTTAAGAATATTCAATATTTTTGCCTTTTATTTTAATGATTTAGATTTTAAATTTATTTTGAAGTCTTTTTAAGATTCTTCCTCCATATATATTTTGAATGACCAATCATGAGAGAGATACTGAGACACATAAATGAGTTATAGGCTAAGGCTAAAGGAAGCTAAGTGACCTAAGACAAAAGACTGACTAGAATATTTAGGCTTGATAATGAACTGATCATGTGATATCAAGTCTCAATCATGTATATACTTAATTTGTGGAAAAAGGAAGAAGGGAAAAATGAGATCTAAAGGAGGACCAATGAAAGGAAATAGTAATGAGAAATATTACTTACAAATTGATCACATGGTAATAGGAGATAGTAATCAAAGGGAAGAGGGTAAATATAACCAAGTCACCATGATAACTATATGTGAAAAATAAATATAAGAAAGAAAAAAATAATTAAGATACAAGGGAAGAGTTTTGAGAAAAAATCTCAAGGAAAATAAAGCAATGATAAGAAAAAATAGAAATGATAAGGAAAAGACAAGTATATGTGAAATTTAAAATGATAACATAAGCTAACTATATTACAATAAGAAGGAAAAACATGATATAAGATAAGAAATAATTTGACACAATTTCAAATGATATAATCAAATATAAATAAGAGTGGAGCACACTTCTAATCTAAATATAAATGATAAAACACCATGCATGGGCTCATAAATATCGGTAAATCTATCCACACTCGTTATCCAATACATCAGATAAGTCTTTATGAATTTGTAATCAAACTATTGATAAGGTCTCATCAATATTTAGTGAATATTGGGTAAATACTTCTTTTCTAATCTCCTCAACTAAAAAATTAGGAATGCTCGAAGGATCATACTGAGGAGGAAAGTTAGGAAAAGGTTGGGTAGGATAATGCATGTAAACAAGATATACAGGAGAAGAAGGAATCATAGGTGGAGAAGTATCCACAATTGAAGGAATCATAGGTGGAGAAGGGTCCACAGGTGAGGGAAGGTCCATAAGTGAAGGAATCACAAGTGAAGGCATAGAAAGTGGTGAAGGGACCATAGGAGGTGATGGAACCACTAGAGGTGGATCCATGGGAGAAGGAGGAGCCTTCTTATGGGAATGACCTATGAGAAGAATGGAAAAAGGTCCAGAGATGGATATAATATGATATTTAAAATGTTAAAAAATGTGTAAATGATCATTGTGATGCATGCCACATAGGTGATATAGATAATATAACTCACCATACTTAGGTAAATATTCAAGAAGTACCTTTGGGGGAGGTATAGCTTTATCTAATGATGGGGAAGAAGGATGCAAGGTATCAAGATATTGTCTCAATTTATGGCAATGTGTGGAAGAGTGATTATCTATCCCATAGAAGCAATAGATATGCTTGTGATTGGTTTTAGGATAACTCATATAACGAGGTGAAATAAGAGTAAAAGTAGTTGAAGAAGACTCATCAACCAATTTGGTGTGTAAAGAAGCCATCTTAAGCAGTGTAAATAAACCATCATCAAGGGAAGGTGATGATGGGGAAGGAGTGGAACTAGGTTCAATAGAAGGAGAATTAGGATGACAAGTAGTAAGAGGTTCAACAACAATAGGAGAGCAAATAGGCTCAACTAGAGTGAAAAAAAGAATGGGCTTAACTATAGCAAGCCCTACTAAAGGAGGGGTAGGATTTGTATAAGGTATAAGGAAGACTTCCCTAGGTGTGGTAAAGTGATAAGGTCTAATAATATCATAATCCAAGAGTGTGGTCCTATGTGGCTCCTCATATAATAGAGGTATTAGTGTCATATCTACCCTACAATAAAGACGGAAAATGCAAGAATTAGGTACTATAAAAGAAAAAATTGATGATATGCTGAAAAGACTCATGTAAAGAATAGAGGTAATGAATAGTCTTGGCATCATGGGCCTACAAAAGGCCACCTAATAGAGGATAATCTAAATAATAGTCATCATCATAATCTAGAGTATGAATATCAATGACACAGGTCAAGATGACCTTATCATTAGAGGAAGATTGGTGAATAGAGTGCCTAATATTGGTTAACACTATGATAATGTCATCACAAGGAAGCTTGTGAGAACAAGGTTGTAGGGAAGTAGGAAGCAATGAGGTGAGATGATGTGAGAGATCAAAAGTTTTTATCTTTAAGTTAATCTCATCAAGATCATCATCATCAGATTCTAAAAAGTTGGGAGGAATGCTACCAATGAACTTAGGATGCCCATTGTAACATTTTGTTGAGTTGATAGGAGAGTTGAAATGCTATGACTCATGGAATAAAACACTAGTCAAAGGTTCAAGAGTAGGAATCATGAAGACACCATGATCCTAGAATTATTCAAAATTCCAAGGGTTAGTACCTCCTTGAATCTTATAAATGGCTCCATTATGAGTAAATTTTACGTATTGGAAAGTAGAAGATGCAACAACTTGCATATGATGAGTTCATGGCCTACCAAGAAAGATGTTATAAAAAGGTGAAAGCTGAAGATCATCACCTTCACATGAACAATGACAGGTGAGATGGTAATGAAAAGCCACACATACCCTGAGGGAGGCATTTGCCTTCTATCGTATCCTTTGCATGTGTTGCATGTAGAATTGATATTACATTTAGAATATCTAAGATTATTAATTAAATCAAGGGAAGAGGCATAGGTACTAGAACCCTCATTAATTAAGGATTTATTAACTTGGATATCACCAATTTGTATACTAATAAATAATGGAGGATCATCTACATGAAGTAGAATCTCATCTAGATTCATAGATGTGATAGGAAATCTTAAAGAAAGAGAAGTATATATAATTTCATCAACGTTAATGGACATATCTTCATGTTAGTGAAAGATACTATCCTTATATCTAGATAAAATAGCCTCCCATCTTGTTAGAGGAGGGCAAGGGATATTCATCTTGAAAAAGAGTTACATGAGGTGGTTTATATGATGTGGAGATGTCCTCATGAGTTCAAGAAAAGGTATTTGGGATGGAATATTAGTAATTTATGCAATGGGATCCCACTCATCATAACCCATAAGGATATTTTTAGATATAGGTACCTAATGATGAAGAAGGTCTTTGAAAGGTAGATCTGAAGAGCATTTAAATTTATGTTGATAGGAATGAGAATGTTGAGAAGAAGGTTGTAAATCATTTGGTGATGAAGTAGTTATTTTAAATTGATCTTGAATTTTAGAAGAAGTGTTATTAGAAATTAGATTGTCATTTGTAATAGAAGATAAGGGGAGAGAAGTAGAGATAGCATGAGATGTGTCATCCAAGGGAGAATCATAAATCAGATCATCAAAAGAAATAAGATCTTCTTTCCCCAACTCATTTAAATGAGTTAGAGAATAATATTGGATAACATAATATGTCTTATGGGAAGGAGTGTAAATAGGTTGTGAATCAATTAAATCCACCACTCTTCACATTATTAGTCATGCTAACCACATTCTCTTTGGAATTTGGTTCAACAAGAATTTCTATGTTATTGGTGGAAGAAGTGGGCCTGTCTTGACTTTCTTGGATTAGTTGATGATTAGGTAAGGCGTATTTATAAATAGCTAAATGAGTGTTTTATTGATTTAAGGCTTGATTTTTATCATGTGATTAATATTCTTTTAAAGCAACCTCATAGGCCTGTTGATGGTTATGAATAATGGAATCATGATCAAAATTTGGGCCAAGAAGAAATTCCATGGCTAAATTATAGAACTATTTACATGTCTCGTGAGAGTGACCCCAGCTAGAATGACACCAATAAAACTTATTATGATCATACCATGATTTCATAGGTCAAATAGGGTCAAGCTCTCATGGGAGAGGCTTGGGTAGACATTTAGGCAATTTTGTAGAGGATAAAGGCTAATGGACATTAATGTTACTTGTTAACAAATGAGGATTAATGTATTATTGAGAAGGATATAGTTTTAAAGAAGGGGTAGGAATGACATCTTGAACATTGTGAATGGTGTCATATGAATTAGTAACACTATCATTGGTAATATTTCAATTTTTGTTCTTTACTAAAAGGTGAGGGCATATAGAAGGTTGGGGCAACATGAATTGATGCATGAGGAAATTTTGTCTTTTGGCTTGATTGATAGCTTCCTCTAAGGTACGTGGAGAAAGGGTACAAACTCAATATTTTAATTTAGGAAATAAAGAATTTATAAATAGATGAAAGATGTTGTCATCCACCATGTTATGTTAAAATTTATTTGATAAAGTCTTCCATCACATAAAAAAGGCTTGGGTAGTTTCATTTTCAATTGATGAATTGGGCCAAAGTGTTCTTAGGACGATCACTAATTTGAAATTATTGAACTAAAGCATTTACTAAATACTCCAAACTAGTGATAGAGTGTGTTTTAAGTTCATTATATGAATCCAAGGCATCACCCATGAGGGTTTTTGCTAAGAGTTTGGTAGCGGTAAAGGTATTTAACTTGACCCAATCCTTGTAAAGATTTACAAATGTATTGAGGTGAAGGGTAGGATTGGTTGATTCATTGTAAGAAATTGTAGGTGTTATACCTCCAATATCAATTTTAGTAATTTGGGTGGTAAGAGGTTCATATTGTAAATGCTTAATGACTTTATTGACTAATTTAGGTTAAGGAATGAGATTACATTGAGAATTTCAAAGAGAAAGATGAAGAACACTTTAGTTATGTGTGCCCTAAGTAATTGGTTGAGTATTGAATTGAATATTAAGAAGGTGGTTTTGCATTCTCATCACTTGATTAATTTTAAGAGCTTGGAAAGTATTCATTTTATTGAGATTTTGCAATAATAGTTGATGATTTTGATTAGTGTTATTATAAGAAGTGGTATTGGTGTTTGTGTTGGTGTTAGTGGCTTGGGTACCACTATTAGCATTGATATGAACTTGAGAAGAGCTAGGAGAATTTGATGCACTAGTGGAAAAAGTTGGTTGTGAAGCAAAAGATGGATTAGTAAATGGTTGAGAAGAAGAATCACTAGAAGCATGACTGCCTTGAGTAGTAAAGAATGAACTAGTGGAAGGATTACAGATAGCAGATATTATGACATGCCCACTAGATGTAAAACCTACCATGTTAGGTGAGATATTAGGCATAGAGTTGGAAAAATTTAAAAAAGAATATGTCATAGCATAAGGAGTCAAGATTGAAGGATGAGGTTGAGAAGCAAAGAAATTGGTACCCCCAAATCTAGTTAAGAAGTGGGAGTAGGAGAATGAGGTTCATCAACTTGATGACTAATCATGAGGTTATAGATGGTGGAAGGATCCTTCCCTCTATGTTGAGGTAATTCCATGATAAATAAAAACATCTCAGGGTTGTACTCTAACTCAAGCTGATCTTATAATAGAAGAGTAGGGTTTTGCTGCAAAGGGGTATGAGGAGGGGTCCCATAGTCCATTGTGTGGGTTATAATATGAACATTATTAACATTTATGAAGGGATCCCTACTTTGTCTATGGGAGAACCTATTATGATTGGTAAATTCCATCATGTCTATTGAATAAAATTTAATGTTGTCACCAAACAAAAAGTCTATGATGAAAGGAAAAGAAGAAAGATGAGAAATCAAAGAATTAGAAAGTGACTGACAATAGTATTAGGTCGACCTGCTTGACCTAGTGCAAAAATAGGGACTATAAAATTGTAATGGGTCTATAAGATTGAAATAGTTCAATAAATACTAGAATAAGGAGGTAAAGATGCTATAAATAGTACTAGGTTGACCATGTTGACCTAACACAATATACAAGAGTCGAAAAAGATAATAGGTTGAAAGGATTGACCTAGTATAGTAGATAGAGAAGAAAAGAAAGCCGATAACAAGATATGAATTGAAGAAATATAATTATAAGTAATGTAAGAAAGTAGTAAGTACTAAAAGTGAAAAAATAGTCAAATGAATTGATGCTAGCCAATCCAATTGATGCACATAAATAAAAATATTTTACTAATGTTGGCTAATGCAATATTTTGCACACATAATTAATCAAAGAGAAAGATAAAACTTGAAAGTAAAGCTAGCTATTTGGTCAACCTAGAATGTTGACTACATTATTAAGAATTATTTTAAATGTAAAGGGAGATTGGCTATAATAAAGGTATTAAATATCAGTTTAATGATAGTTTAAGGTAAGTTTAGGATGAAAGGGACTGTAGTGGCAATGATACAAGTTTGGTATTGGGGCCTACCCACTCACTTCACACATCATAGCAATAAGATTAACAAGTGCTTAGCCAAAATATATCATTAACCATGCTTTATACTTAACCAAAGCATAAATTTGGCTTCCCCTTTTGTGATGAAATCCAAGTAGGTTGGCATGGGTAATCAAATGTTTAAATGCTTGTTGATGTTTATGTGGTTTGGTCATGTGTGTAAAAGAATATAATTAGTGCAACTAAGTGATTAATTAAAGGCCCCTAATTAGACTTTGTAGGCTATTCTAAGCATGCAAACAACTAAAAATAAATATGTGATTAACATATATGGTTTATTCCAATTTTGAAACAAGGTATAGTTAAGAAAATATATGGACAATCATATAGAACAAGGTTGATAGGGTTGAAATTGTACTATGGAAACAAAGTCTAAAAGTGAACTAAGTCAGTTAGGTCAACCTAGTTATTTTAAAAAACATAGAAACTAAACTAGGTCCATAGGGTTGACCTAGTTGACTATGTGGATGCTATTTTGAAGACTACAAACTATGAAATGAAATTATAGAAATAGAAATATATAGAGGAATATAAAATGATGTAAATGGTTTAGAGATGAAAAGGAGAAGATTATTGGTCAAGAACCTTGGAGAAAATTGTCAAAAAAAATTTAATTTGGGTCGATTTGGTCAATCAAGCAATATAAGAACTTGCTAAAAAGTTCTAAAACTGCACTAGGTCTACTTGGTTGACCTAATAAGCTAGGCTATAAGTCTAAAAAATAGAAAAAACTTGAATTGGGTTGAGTTGGTTGATCTAGTTGTCTGAATATAATTATAAAAGTTCTAAAACTTGTACTAGGTTGAGTTGGTCAAGCCAATTACCTATTCATGAAAACTTATGCATAGAGATAAATAAATTGGTTGATAGGGTCAATCAAACATAGTAAAGATATGATAAAAATAATGATGAATATAAATAAAATAAGTGAATAGAATCTTTTAAGGGTTAGTTTCATGTCAGGTTCACCAAAATGTATGTTATGTTAGGTTGACCCGATCGACCTATCATGTTTTTAGGGCTAACTCTCTAGGTCTATGCTAGGTCAACCAAGAGGCCAACAAACCAAAAGAGATAAAATGTCCATAAACTATGCTAGGTCAAATTGGTCATCCTATCATAACTAATAGGTCAAAAGGGTTCTAAGGTAAGAAATGAAGGATAAAACATAAAAAATTATAGGAAAATGTAGAACTAAGAAGAATAAGCTTGGGTTCACTAGTTTCAAGAGGCTAGAGTGTAGATGGAAAGTGGAAAAAGGAATGACAATATTATGAAGCATTGATGGTCTACCCTCCCCTTTCCTGATGTACCCCTTAAAGCATGCACTCAAAGAGATTGAGACTCGACAGGTTCCTACAAGATATAAAGTGTCAATAATCAATAAAATTTAAAAGTATTATGTGTATACAAATACAATATCAACCCTCATTCACTCCAAATCTAAAAAATACCTATATATACCCAGGAAACTTACCAAAAAGTATTATATCAAACACTTAAGTGATAAAATCTTCCTTATTTTCTCCTATTTCCATATCAATTATAGGGACAACAAATATACGAGTTGAAGTACTTAAGGATTAGACAAAGAGATATATTTTCCAAGTTAAAAGATAGGTCATTATTTTACTTATCAAAAATTGCATGATTTAAACACAAGCCAAAACATAGGGGATAAATACATAATTATAAGTCCCTCTTCATAGTATTGGCTATGTAAGTAGTGATTATTAACATAGTGTTATTTTGGGTATCTCAGTACCATGTGCCCACTAACCCATTTTTCTAGTATCCAATATGAAAATTAAGAGCTAGGGTTTTTATATTTGACAGGGAGTGAAATTCCATGACCTAGATCTAAATGCACTAGAGTGAAGGTGACATAAAACATATAAGGTGATTGCATATATTTCTATAAGGTATTTTATACTATATATTTTCATCCAATTCAAATAGTAGCATTGACATAACCATCTTAGGTCAATCTAAGTGTCTAAAACTACATACACAAAATTTAAAAAATCATGTGATTTTTCCATAATCCAAATCCAATCTGCATTCTACTTGTTCTAGATCTAGATCTTTAATAACATCAAAACTAGACAAGTATCTTATTTTCATTATCATTTCAATATCTATCATAGTTTCACTACATAATAAATTCAATATATTTTATATCTGAGTTTTGAAAAAAAATGTCATGATTTAGAGATAGTCTACCATCCTTTTGCCCAAGGTTATCTCTACCCCTTTAACCTTAGATTCCCCATAATCTAGATTTTAGTGTTAAAAATTTGGTGAGATTGATTTGTATGAATGTATTTTTTACTAATTCCTAGGTTTTTAAATTATATAGGATCTTAGATTGTTGTATTTTTTCATTTCATTATTTTATTTTTTTGCATGCAACCTAGGCATAGCCATATATTGGGAGGTATGCCTATTCAACATATTGAACTTCCCATTCAACCATATAATTTATCTAAATATAATAAGGTACCTAATCCTATCATTCATGATGATACTAATGTTGATAATTAAAAACATACTAATGAGGTTATCATAGAAGAATATTCTAATAACAAAAACTATGAGTCTAATGAAACTGATGAACATGAGCAAATAGATCATGAGTAATTTCAAGTAACTAGATTATTTTATGAGTGTAATCATAAAAAACTTAAATATCTTGATGAAATCCTAAGAACCATATTATAAACTTCAAAATTCAAAAAGTGTATATGCACATTTAGGTCCATCTATTGATCATGTTATTCAATCTATGGGTCATCCCCATATACCAACAACCCTCCCCTTGAGCATATTACCACTTCATACTTATTATGGGAACATGGGATATGTATTTCAACCTTTGTTCCCTAAAACTACTATTGCCATTTCTTACATGGAAAACCAAAATATTTCAACCCAATTTCCATTTTCAATGCCTAAATCTACTTAACCTATGGGTATATCTCCTTTGGTGACTTCTCAAATATCCAACCTAAAAGACCAAGAGGTGTAAGTTTTTGTCCAAACTATAAAAAATTTGAAAATTAAGGTTACAAATATTTGTAAAAAATATATGAAATCTCCTTATTTTATTGATTCACAAGAGGTATTTCATAATCCTCTTGCACTAGAGATATGTTTGCACCCCTTGCTAATTAATTTTTTTGTACCTAAGTTCACATTTTATGATGGAAAGGGTGATCTTGAACAACATATTTATATTTTTATGTGTCATGCCTTGATTATGCCTCCAATAATATAATTTTGACAAAATTATTGTTGAGCTTAAAAGACTATGATTTAAGGTGGTTTTATGACTTACCAACTCAATCCGTAAATACCTTCAAACCCCTTTCATATATTTTTTTTGAACACTTCTTTATTAAAATTACCAAAATAACTCCTATACCCAAATTACAAAAATAAAATAAGGAACAAATGAACCTATTAATGATCATGTCTAGAGATACAAGATAATGTTTCCTAAAATGACCAATCCTATGACAGATAAAAAGCTTCAAGATATTTTCAAGCAAAGTTTGTTTTATCCTTTACATGAGTTCAAATATTTTTATACTTATGTTATATTGATCATGATCATGAAATTAAAGTTATCTCATTGAATAATCTTAAATATGTATAAAATACACCAAATACATCTACATCTAATACCAAGTTTATTATCAAACCAAGTTACAAGGTCAAACCTCATGAGCCTAAAAAAAAAATAACCATCATGGTTGATGTGGTGTCACAACAACCTAAATGGCTTGTCTTATCCAATGCATCATGGAGATAATTTACAAGCTTGCCTAAGTCTCCCACTTCATTACTCCCATAGCCAATATAGTGTAATCTTATATATCTCCCTCATCCTATAGAGGTTGATATGAGTAGATCTCTAACCTAAGGGTATGATGAAAATTATTATTGTTACTATCACCAAGGAACTAGGAATTATACGAACATATGTTTTACCTTGAAGAATAAATCTAAGACATCATAAATGCCCAAAATATTACATTTGATGATCCTATAAATGAATCAAGTTAATAAACTACTAACCACGATAAATAAAAAATATTTAACAATCCTTTACAAGATCATTCAAAGAAGGATCTTGAAGTACAAATGGAATATAATGTGCACCCTCCTCCATATAATTATGATCACCCATTGGATGGGATTATTGGTACCTATACATGGAAAAGACCTCATATGGTTCAAATACCCTACATTAATTTTTATGATAGTGATATTAGAGATGATGACTCAGTTATTAATTCCTTATTCATTTAAACATAACTTAATTACCAACCTATACATAGTGTTATTATTCATAATAGTACAAGTGAAAACATTTGTTACATGACATTACTCACACATTTGAGTTATAAAAATCATGATTTACATCCTTATACTATGTTAGTTAGGGTATTTTATGGGACCTCACAATAGGTTCTTGGTGAGATTGATTTACCTTTATAGGTGGGTTCCACCCATGTGGTTACTACGTTCTCAGTTATACCTTCCAAGGGTGTCTTTGTTATGTTATTGGGATAACCTTGGATATATACACTTTGAGAAACACCTTATATAGTTCATGGGTGTTTTAAATACATTTATACCAATTGGGTAATTATAGTTTCCATAATTCCATATGAACATCCTCTTGAGCAAGAGAAATTTGTACCCAAGAAATTAATTATCAAACCTCCTAAGGTTAATCTTCTTAAAAGGTCAATCATTAATTATGCACCATATTCAAATATATAGATCACCTACACATGTTCCTATTACTCTTATTATAAATAAACCATAGGTCATTAAATGAGCTATTCCACAAACCCTTACTCCCACTACATCTACTTCACAATCACAAAGTCTTATTTTACATATGGAAAGCATCACAAACACTATAATAATAGATATTTCACCTATACATGTTCCTTAGTAGCATCAATAATTTATTACACTGGGTTCAAAGTGGGGAGATATATATCATCATCCTTTATATGTGATCATATGATTATCTTTTCCTTTCACATATGCCAAAAATACAAAAAAATTCAAAACACTTAAAAAATCCAAAAATATGTTCAATATTTACATATATAATTAGCTCAATGGCATATATGTTGTCCATTCCATGTTGGTATATGTCATACCAGTATTTCCTATATACATATATGTTTCACCCATATTTTAATTATGCTTTAGGCATACATAGATACATTATCTATGCACTTTTGTATGTTGGGATTTCCCTTTATTCACGTAACTAGGACGTGGGAGGAATCTACCTGTATAATAATGATACATAAAAGTTGTATAATTATATGGTAATTTTAAATCATGATGTTTTATATTATTTCCTTACACATGCCTTTATCCATTATTATATATTTTACAGTGTACTTGATATGTTATGTACTGCATGTTTTTTACTAACACATATATCCATGGACTAGTATGCTATGTTTATATTAGTTTTTTATGCTTTAATTTATGTACTTAATTATGTGTCTTACCTTGCTATTGTTTTTATTGTTTGTGTATTTGAATATGCTTAATTTTGTGTGTCCTTAGTGCCCTTTTTTGCCTCTTTGACATTTGAATATGTCATTGCTTATTATATGTTGACATTTGAATATGTCATTTATTTCTCTATGGACATTGGAATAATTCATGTCCCTTAGATTATGTGGAATCTAATCATGCCCCTTATTTGAGTTTCCTTGTACCATTATCTTTTGATTTTCCTTTGAGTTCTCTTGTTTGTGTGTTTGATTGCTTGTTAAGATTGTATTGTTACATCTAGACATATATATGATCTACATCATGAATCTTAGGACCTTATGTAATCACATTCTCTATGATTCTATTATATATCTACCTAAACATGTTCCCTCTATATGAAACATAGTACTTTAATATTTACATGGTCATATTATCTTTTTGAGGTAAATTAACTACTAGTTATTACTTCCCTCATGTCAAAGGTAGTATATCAGTGGGGGCATGCCATGGATGCATGAATTACACATTTCATCACAATTTCAAATTTAGTAGAGTGAATGTATTGGAAAAATGTTCTCCACACTTATTAAATATTCAACATACCTAGATTATATTGGGGGCATCTTTTAAAAACATGTCCTCCATATTAACACTTACAATAAATCTTAGATTTGGATTGCATTGGGGGAATTTTATGGAAACATGTTTTCCACATTTGCACTTATATAAATTTTTATATTTATTCATATATATTTGGGGTATGTTTTGATAAACATGATCTCCACACTTACATAATTTTAGATTGGCCAAATTTCACAGTTATATGATTTAGATACACATTTGTGGTAGTATTATATACATTGGTACTAATGTTATACATAGTTTTATTATGAGACATATCTAAGGTGTATATGTTATTAAATGTGTGCCTAATATTATAAAATAAAATTAATTTTAGTTTTTAAACACTTTTAGGAACTATCACCACCCACCAAGTTGGATTGTTACAGAGTGTATTGAGCCAATCTACTAGATTAGTTGGTTTACTTTTTAGTATGGTTTAGGTGATTAAATAACTCAATATTTAAAAGTTTATAGATTATAATTGATTTAATAATCCATCCTTACCAGTTTTATAGTGTGATTTGACTTGGTTCACTCACACTCACTAGGTTATAAGTATGATTGGGTTGCATGGTTGAGCTAATCTCAATTGTGGGGTGATAACTCATCTTTTATACAAGGTTAGGGGTATGTGACCTCCAATATATCTATATATTTTTATAAATATTTTCACTTTATATATTTATATTTATCCTAATATTAGTTTCAGATATTTATAATGATACAAATTTCAAATGAAATTTATAAAAGGCAACACAGTTGCACTAATACACAAGTGTACTCAACCTTACTCTCTTTCAATTTCAATCATTTAAAATATTTTAATTTCATATTATATTAACTAATTACATATTATAACATGATATTGGTTTCAGTTTGGTCACCATCAAAGCACTCAAGTTGGACTCAATCAAAGGCAAGGTGTGTTAGACACACCCATGTACACATTATTTTTCCTTTAAACTAGTAATTAATTACTAAATTAAATGGGGGAAAATATAGCCAATATTTTAAAATTATATAAAACCTCAATCTTTTACACTTGGAAAATATATATCATGGATGTAGCTTTAGCGTCTAGATCTTTACCACTGTTAAAAGTCTTGCATACACTATCTATGTGTGCCTAATTAGTTATTTTTTAGTTTGACCAATGTTATTTTTATGACTCAGACTTGTTATATTTCCTAGAATATTTTAAACATTATTATATTTAATCTCTTAAAATTCTTTACCTACACCTATTTTATAATTGCCTAGACACTTGCATCCTAGTCAGAGACTTGGATTGACACATGTCTTATCCTAATGAAAGTGTCCAGTGACCTAAATTCATCTAATTTATAAATTAAATGTATTATTATGGTTATCCTAAGTGTTATAATGTGAGATATTCTCCAAATGGATTGGTATAAATATAATATCAACCCTCATTCATTCCAAACCTAGAAAAGACCTAGAGAGATCAAGGCAACTTACCAAAGGCATTCTATCTAGCACTCAAGTGATTAAATATTATATATTTTTTCATATTGATACATCAATCATATGGATATCACATACATAGGTTTAAATTACTAAAGGAGTATCCCAAGAGCTATATTTTCCAAGTTATAAGATAGGTTATTATTTTACTTGCACTAGAGTGAACCCAAAATCATCTAAATGGTTACATCTAGTTCTATCAAGTATTTTATACTAGACATCTACATCCAATTTAGGTATTAGAGTCAATAAAAATATACCAAGTTAACACAAGTGTTTAAGGCTACAAAGACATAATTTATAGAATCTAGATCCAATCCACTTTCTGCCTATTATAGATTGAGATCTATATTAACATCAAAACTAGCTAAGTATCTTTTTTTATTGCTATTATATTATCTATCATAGTTGTAGTTTATATATTTATCATCTCATAATAATAACTTTAGTATATGCTCTAAGTTTTTTAAATCATTTATCTCCTTTAGAGATAGTCTATCATCCTTGTGCCCTAGGCTATCTTTACCCCTTTAACCCTAGATTTCAGGTTCAAACATCCCCATGAGTTTTATTGATACATATCATCTACATATTGAGCCTTATCAAACCCATGTGTTTATTGATATTACATACCATATATATATTAGGTCACTACTTTACCTACTTACACCTAGTCAAATGATGGTTTTTACTTATGATATATTCATGACTATACCTATCTATATTGGGGAATCTTCTTATTTGGGGGCAAAACTTCATTTACCATCACTTTATTATATTTGATTTTATTAATTTCCTCTCATTATCTCATCCTAATATGAGGTTGAACTCATATATTGATATTTTCATGATGATATCTATTTTATATGGTTTAAAGTGTAAATATTACTTGTCTATCCTGCGACCTACATTGTGTAAATTTTTTTGCTTACTATCAATCACCTTATTTTGCCTTGAGTCATATCAATATATTGAATCTTAGATAGTTTTATTTTTTTAAAGTTACATTTATGTGTTTAAAATTATTTTTCAAATATTTATAATAACTTAGGTTATATTGCATGATATGCATGACTCTTTCTTTTGAGATGAGTGATTTATAGGAATAAATTTACAATTCCTCACCTCAAAATCAGGGCATGTATATATTGACATTTATAAATTTATATTTATTATAAAATTGATCAAAAGGAATTTAAAAAAGCAACATTAAATACTAATAAATTACAAATGTATGCTTCCTAATCACGAATCAAAGTTGAGCTTTCAAAACATACTCTAAATTTTCTAGCACTTGAGAAGATTTTTTTATTCATTTTTAATTACTAGGAATGGAAGTATGGTTCACATATGATCAAATTTATTTTTTCCAATTCTCATATTTTCATTTCTATTTTTTAATATATTCACACATGATTAACCAATACATTTACTAGTTATTGGAAATTATTCATTGCTTAAAGGTATAATATATTATCAAACATAAAATTTTGAGTGGAATCTTACCCATTCATCTAAATAGTTCATCCTTACTTTCCTAATTAAGTGCATGCATGTTTGTTGATTATTATTTTATATTAATACACACATGCATAATACACACATAAAAGTGGGGCATTATGTATACACTTAATTCTGGTATAAGGCTTATTATTGAAATGTTTTTAGTGTTATTTTGTGTATATGGATCATTGGTTTGAATTAGGGTCTTATTGACACTTTTTGTCTACTTTTTATTCCCCTTTCTTATTTATGTGATCATATGGTGTTTCATAATTTTTTATCCTATGCTATGTGTTATTTTTGCCTACATGGTTTCTATTTTCTTCCTCTCTTCATTTCTTGCCCTTTTTTCTTTCAGGATGGAATTTGTAGTCTATTAATTTTTCCATGAACGTAATTGGAAACCTACTTATTATGCATCATTATGTTTTATGGGACCTTATACCCTTATTATCCTATTTTAAATGTTTGAATTTAATAATTTCATTTATTTTTCCTTTTATTAGTTAAATTAATCACCAACAGGTTACTAATTCAAAATTAAATAATCATATATGTACAAAGACTCTTACAGAAATTTTTATAACAAACATCAAGAGAATTCAAGTCTAGGCATACACTAAATGTTATATTTTTGATCTTAAGGATTATTCAAATAATTTTAAAGGTTTGAATATGCATATTTTATCAAAACAACAATTAATACAATTCTCATGAAATCACACTTGATTATGTAGAATAAAAGGTGAAATCCTATTTCTTACTTGGGTTGGGATTACACTTGCATAAAATAGAACTAAATTGGATTTGATTCCATGCATGCATTATATTTAGCTACAACTCAAGATGTTTCTTGGGCTAGCTGACCTTCCATTTCTTTACTCATCTTGATACACTTTATGTTGAATCAAAAAAATAGAAAAGAGAAGTCAAATATGAAATTTTGACCACCAATTCAATGAATCAAAACTATATCCCTATTCATCATCATAATTTATAGTTTCTGAAAATGCTTTAGAACTGTAAAAGGAAAATAGTATATAATTTATTCCTAAGTAAAAAATTAGTATTAAAAAGGTACAGAATCAACAACCTACCAATTATTTTTGGTAAAAAGTCAACTTCCAATTTTGTCTTTGTGAGTAGTACATTTCCACATTACTAGGTTTCAACCTAGACAAATTTTAGATTTTGTTTCCAACTTCTTAATCTTATAAAATTCTCTAGGTATGTCTATTTTCATCACTATTCACTTCTCTTTATATTTTATTACTTATTTAATCATTTTTCCTACTTTTAGTTTCTAATTTTAGGCATATTTTAGATCTAAATGCTATAGTTTACATTTATATCTTAGATCTATAATGTGTCATACATTTAATTCATTCTATGTAACTTAATTACCTTATTTCAAAAATTAGTTAAAATAAAAAATTAAGATGTTGGAGAGAAGGTTTCTAGCCATTATATGCTTCATATACATTTTATTGAAAAGGTGTGATGTGGGATATATTATGATTAAGTAACAAGTAATTGTTATTTCTTCTACCTAGAATTTTTTTTAATCCTACATCATTGAGAAATTTTATAACCTATCCATTATATTTTTATTCATTATTTTTTTAAATCCATATTTTTGAAGTGTATATGGAGTTATATTTTTCATTTATATTCCACAATACTTATAAAACTACTCAAATATATTTGATAAATACTCCTCACCTTTATCACTTCTTGATGGGTATTTTTCACACATCCTAATTTATATTCCACATGCATACCCCAGCACTTTAAAAATCACTATGGCATCATATCACACTAATGAATAGTGTACTTACCCAAGGCACAAAGTGAGTACTAATTCTCAGTTGGGTTAGTTATGTGGAGATGTCATTCAATTTTTACTATGTTAATAAATGTATTATTAGTGAAAGCCAACATTTATCCTACTCTTAGGACATTTTTATATCATAATTCAATTATATACTTATACATGTTGATTACCATATATAAACAAGTATGCATCAATCATTTATAAACTACTAAAAATTTACACATAATAAAATTTAAGAGTAGGCAACTACATGATAAAGCTCATATTTACTCTCATTAAGTTCATAACATTTAACATGAGTTCATACAATTCACTGATGCTAGTTTGTTAATCCAGCAACATAACATTAAAAAAATATAAACTAGCTCATTATAAGATTCAAAGGTATGTTTTAATAGTATTTAAGAACCACCTTGTAATTAAAATAAATTATTAGGTTCCCAATAAGGTGTGAAACTACTTTTAATAAATAATAATTATAATATCTTTACATTGAATTTCAATTTCTAGAGTGACTCCTAGATTTATGCCATAATATTCTAGATTCACTCCAATATATTTTATATTGATGTTATTTCCTAGTTGAATTAATATAATAGCATAACTAATAAATCTTTATTACATTATTTTTAGTCTATGCAACTTCCCTTCCAATCCTTGTGCTCCTTATTCTACACTAACCAATATGTTCCTTATGTATACTTAAATACTTGGTCAATATTATGTTGAGTGCTCTCAAATCTTCAACTACATTTTCATGACTCCATCCATTCATTCCATATGCACCCTAATATACTTATTATTATGAAGGATGTATTAAATTTTTTTTCATACTCTATGCCTTTCTATTCCAAAATTTTACATTTTTATATTTAGCAAAAATTGGGGTCCAACATCACCCTAAACCCTTAAAGATTTTCTCAATTAGAGAGTGAATATTTGACCAAGATTGTTCTAGTGGACACATATATGGATAAATATTTTAGTTTTGGAGACTAATCATGAATATCCATGGTATTTTATTTGGCTAACTCAATTTCTTTGGAAACCCCTTCCAACATCTCATGAAGGGTGTTTTACTCATTCATCACTTCTCACTGCAAGATCTTGAATCCCTTTCCCAATTCTCTATGCCTTTATTCTATCTATTATCCTAATTCTTCCACATCCTTTAGAATTTTATTTATTTTACAACTTTCATTCATCTAATATATTTTTACCTCTATATTCTTTTGATTTTATATATCATGATATGAGTGTTGTTGTCGAACACACTCTTCATTTATTCTACTAAGTAGAGCTTACACCTCTCATGTAATCATATGCACTCATTTTCCTAAAGTTTTATAAATACCTTATGCATAAGTCCCATACTTTATTGTAGACTTTTATGCAATGGTCACCTCAGATTGTAGCCTATGCACCTCATAGATCATAGTCTTGCACTCTTCATGGGAATCTACTCATAAACTCACTTAATCCTTTAGGGCCCACCTCAACATAACCATATGTCAATTTTTCCTAACCACATAATTAAAAATGTGGCCCAACTATCCATTACATAATAACCAAGGATCGCAAGATTAGGAACCATTGAAGACAAATCTAACATTAACTATCCTAATAGTTTCTAACTACCACATCTGTTAGGAGATCAATGTGCCTGCCAAAATACTCTTTGGTATCTATACAATAGTTATTATTGATCTTTTATTATGCATGTTAAATATTCAACATACATATATGAAAATTAGATTTAATAAAAATATGAAATTAATTCCATATATGCATTCATAAAAAAGTTAGTTTGCTTTTCATATCTACTTTATATACATGCACTTTAGACATTGTATTTTGTATTCCCTATTTTTTGATTTAAGAATAGAAGTTGCATTCTATACATGTAATAATTACAAAACATTAAATATGTGTTTAATTTATCTATCTAAATACTCTCCATGAATTCACTATACACAACTAGACTCATTTTTACCCCACACACTCAATCATAGGACCCATGGTACGAGTCATTGGTATTTAAGCTTCAATGTATTATTTTATGTGCCTATAACCACATGAGCATAATGAGAGAGATAAGGTTTAAAATTTGGTTATATTTTAGATAATATAAAAGAATTTTATTAGTAAAATTGAAATGGTTGACACCCAAAATTAACTTGATAAATCCCCATAAATCTGAAGGCTCATCATCGATGCACTAGAGACATAACACACCAAACTTTTCATTCAATTATACAAATTGATAATTCATATCAACATAGCACCTTCCCATCCATCTAAACAATATTCTCCATAATGTATTCAATTAAAAAACCCCTTCAAATTATAATTCAATATCAACATCCCTATATTTGAAGGCAAGATGGATACCAAAGTATTGGATGCCTAGATTTGACAACTTAATATGTACTTTTCAATCAACTACTTCAATAACACTAATAATATCACCTTTAAAATAATAAATATATCCATTTTAGTTGTTCACTAGTGTGATACCTTCAATGTACAGTGTGTATAGGAGTGAAATCTAATTAAATAATGGAATACTACCCTCTAAAAATTTGAAGATGAATACATAAAGTTTTAATAACTACATCACCACCAAGATCAGTCTATGTAAGACTACATCAACATAATACATGTTATTATGCATGCCTATAATATAAATTGAGTGAAAAATATAAGGTTTTGAATTTCAAACACAAAATCTCACCTTATATCTATTTGAAACTTGAATTCTTGACTTCTGACACCCTAGGGTAAGCATATTGCAATGTTACCAAGATCAAATCCAAGGGAAGGATGAAGTATTATACCACCTCTTTAGATAATGAAATGTTAAAGGCCTGTCTCTCAAAAAATTCTATATCAAATCCCCTTACATATAAGCATTACCCTTCTCAAAAAAGTGAGTAGTCTCAAAAGACTATGCAACACTCAAATGCTCCTAACCTTCTGTTTTAGACAAGGGCAAGAAGAATTCTAGTGATAAGTGGTGCCTTCACCATCACTCATCCACCCATGATGATTTTTAATGTTTTAAAAACTATTCCTTTTTCACACAATATACATCATGGCCCACATTTATGGATAACACTAATTCATATGCCTCTTATCTAAGTACTAACACCACTACAATCAAATCTCTAAAGAGCATGAATGTCTCTTCCACACTAATTTCTAGGTGAAGGATCAACCTCTCCATGTCATAATTGATAGTGGAAGTCAAAATAACATCATTAAAAAATCAATAAATCAATAAGTTGGTATTATCACTACTTTGCACCCAAATCCATATTCTTTGGGGTGTCTAAAGTAGGGAATATATATAGGTTTGGTGATAGTAAACTTTTCAATACAAATTCAATATTATGGAGGATAATTTCACTTCTGACATTTTACCTTTTGAGGTTTGTGACATATTATTTGGGATAATATATCTATATAACTATGAAGCTACATATTAAGCTAAGCCACAATGTTAGATTATCCATGTGAAAAATCATTTATACTACCTATTTGAGTTAAAAAATATGACCAAAGTCACCTTAGACCTATTTTCACTTAGAATTTCACATTTTTAGGAGATGGAAAATCTCTTCTCATCTAATTGGAACAATGGAAACACTACTAGGCTTGTGGGTAGCCTAAGGAATGAGGTGAATCTCTAGATAGGGCTAGTTCCCTTGATGTACCACTATGGATCAAAACTACAAATAAAATTGGGAGGTGAAAAGGGAGAGATATAACTAAAAAAAATACTATCCTAAGGGAGGTGATACAAAAATTATATTTATGACTCCCAACCATATGCATGTTACCCTTGTAATCAAGGGACAAACTGAACATACACTTCTCTAATATTCATCTTCTCACATCAATGTTACATTGTGTGGTTATGGATGAATGTGAAAAGTTAGGAGGAATATACAAGAGGAATATGAGGGCACTAATGAATAGACTAACTCACTCAATCCTTGGCATTTCCTAGAACACTTCACATGCCCTACAAGAAGCTTTCCAACTACAAATAGATGATGGAATGAAACAATCATGCTAAGGAAACAAGAGTTATCACTCATGAAAAATAAAAAATTACAAATTAAAGAACTAATAACAGTCATGGAAGAGGTAAAAATCATTATTATTATTTATCAATTGGTATACAAATGATCATGGCTTCACCATACTCAGGTGGAGCATCCTATACAATGGCCAAAATGGCTAGTTCTTATAGAGCTTGAGAGAGAGAAGAGAAGAGATAAGTCTAAGGGTCACAAGGAATTTTTTCAAGCTGATAAAAGGAGTTAATTTTAAAAGGAAGGAGGATATGGAATGAACCATGCAAGGTTATGAAGTAAAAATGTTAATCAAAGTCAAAAAAACCTCATGAAAAGTGGCATGAAAATTCCTTTACTAGCTCAAAAAACATACCTTAATGATTAACCCTATTTTAATGCATCATAAATAATTATTAATGGGTATAATTATTTTAAATAAGGTTAAGGGTCTCATGAATTCCTCTCCATGCATTATTTGCATGTTTGGTTTGCTACAATCACCTAGAAAGGAGCCATCATCATCTGGCTTCTCTTCCATGCACCTTGCACACTTGTCCTCAAAATTGGAATAATTTTATCATGAAAATACAAGGGATGAATTTTATGACAAGTTTAAAGACACTCCATGGACTTATAATCATTAGGGACACATTAAAATCACTTTCCCTTAGAGTTTTCACACTTATCACTAGCTTGTTCAGTATGTCAGTTTTGACTAGCTGAAATGAAGTACCTTGTTTGAATACTTAGGAGTTTTTTATTGAACTTAAATTAGCATATGGAGTTATAAAAATTATAAAAATTTCCCAAAACTTTATTTCACCTTGAAACTCATCCTTTAGCCTACACAACATAAAAAAAGGTCAAAAATACCCTAATTTTTCCATGTCCTTAGAAGTCTAGATATATAAAAAGAATTGAGATTATATTTATGGAGTAATTTACAATTTTAAATAAGTTTCATGGTAAAACTATGCCATTAGAATGCATCTCTAGCTTCATTTCTCTAGACTGGTCTTGTAAGGGTATTAAAGGGTTTCTGAATAGTTTGACTTCTTAAGGTTCATTAATAAAAATTAGACATCCAAATTGAAAAAAAAACCAAAAACATGGCCTTAAATACCCATAATAATCTCCCCTAACTCATTTTTCATACATGAAATGCCTCACACAAGATATGAGCATTTGATTTGACCTATCGAGCTTATTTTTACCATTTATACAGGTCTGAGATATCTCAAGGTTTAAAAGTGGATTATTGTGGTTTAATTTTAACTCTAAAATATTTAACACATATAAATTCACCCTAATAACATTTCAAAATTATTTTCAATGCACATATCATGATATAATGGTGAATGACCCCTCCATTTAGTCTTGGCTTAAGCCTTATTCTATAGGCCTGCTTGCAACTTCTATGTTTTAGATCATCCTATTTTATTTGGTTTAATTAAATATTATTATACACATATTTAATACCTCCATACATTTTATAATAGGTTATTAATCACTCATATGGCTAGAAGTGAAATTGACCTATTGTTTAGGCTCTAAGCCAAAAAATGCTTAGTAGTGTTGGATGTAGACTTAGAACTTTAGACCTATTATTCTATTTTCCTTCCTATGTACTTGGTTCACCATCTTTTTTTGTATGTAATTCATATTAATAAACCTCATTTAAAATTTAAATCATCTCTTTTAGAGTCCTTTTGTCACCTTTTTGCCAAAACTGCCAATTAGTGCACCTTGGGAAGTGTCCTCTATCTAAAATAAAATAGAGGGAACTTACCCTATTTTTTATAAAATGGTGGCTAATATATATGATTCATAAAGTCTCAAATATTCCTTATAAAAAATTTGGTCCCTTCATTAGGTTTCTAGACCTCTCAAATGCACTAGGAACTTAAGACAAACCTCTAGGTAATGGATTGTGTATCTGACAGTTAGAATTGACTATGTATTGTAGTTTGACACCCTCTTATCTACATGGTTTATGTTAAAGAGAAAAAATTAAAGGTTTGAAAATAATTATTTATATTTTTTAATTTTTTTTTATCATTATAAATTATCTTATACCCTTGATATTTCCTTAGTCAAAACTGAGTTTCAACTGTGACTATGCTGACCTCCAAACATCACCTGTGAGTATATATGAATGAATTGACCTTGATAAATTGTTTTATAAGAAAAATTACATTTTTTATATTATTAAAATAATTAATAATTATTATATATACCCTTATTACACCTTGCATTACATCTCTACTCACTATCCTTGTCAATCCTCACAATTGACAATAGGTGCATACAAAGGGTCTAAGAGGTCTATGTAGGCCTTATATCATTACTAAGGGTTTATTTAGGTTATAATGTTTTTGAAATAATTTTTATAAGTTAAATTAATCATCCCAAATTTATTTTATCCTTCATACACACTTGGGACTCATCCAATTGGGCTCTCTCTATCTTGATCATGAAAACCCTACCTTTGGAACCCTACCCATAGGTGAATATTTGATAATTAGGCCTTGAAAGCATGAACTATGAACTATTTATATATTTAAAATTCCTTTTATTTTTTGTTATACATTTTCATCTATATTTTTGTTGATTTTATGTCAAGAAATGTAACCCTTCTGTTCTCTACCCCTCACTACCATTACAGTTAGTTGTCAGTTCTCATGTTCAAATGAGGGATACTTGAAGGTGATTGTTTAATAAATTATTAAAACTCTAACTTATAATTTATATATTTAATTTTAAAAATTTCTCAAAATATTATTTAAGTCGCATGAAACAAGCATCCTTTCAAAATTTCATCTATGGCTGGTTATAGGTGCTCAGCAGGGCATTTGTACGGACTGAAGTGTTCATCAGAAGGAAAAAACAACATACCTTCCTCCTTAAATATATTGGTGCCATGAATTTTAATTTTAATAATTTTTAATAATATTATAATGAGGAATATTCTAATTTGAAATTTTTAGTGAAGAAGGTCTCATTTAGATCAAAGCCTTATAGATTTCACTATTTGTTTCTAGTGTCTAAATTGCAATTTTTGAGACCTCCAAGAACCAATATCTATTTATCATCCTCCCTTAAATATATGAAATATAATTTTAATATATTTATTATACAATACTAAATAATTATTGTGCATTTAAATTCCTTTAAAATATGCTATGTGTTATCTCCAAAACCCACAGGACCTCTATTTTCTCAATTTAGGGCCCGTGTCCCTAAACATAGTGATTACCTCCTCATAAGTGAAATACTTTGAAATTTTCCATATTTATAACTCAATAATGGTATAAAATGGTAAATTTTTCATGATTAACATTAATGATAATTTTATCATTCATTCCAAAACTTCAAAATAGCTCCTAAACTCTCTATGGTACCACCTATATGTGGTCATTCTACAGTACCTATAGTTTTGTGAGGAAGTGGTCATGGAATGAACAATATGCATTATCATGTATTTATTTTAGTGTTCCAAGGTATTTATCAAGACTTAAAAATATAATCCTTATGCTACAAATTTATATAAACCACTATTAAATCTCTCATCATAGCATGATGTCATCAATAAAGGCTGTAGATGCATGGTAAATTATATATGGACAGTGATGATGAATTAGTCTAAGTGTTGAGGTAATTTTCCTTATAAATCAATTGGTTTATACTCAATGGTGTTGAAATTAAATCTTATGAGTATTAAAACTCAATACAAGCTTCTACACATCCCTTTCAATGTTGAGAAACATCCATGAAAGCACCTGAAAGTGTACTTTTCTATCACATGAATGTATGGCACTTAGAAACTGTACTTTCATGGACAATGCTTATAAAATAAACTAATATGACATGATATCATTTTGAAACATTTTAAACATGAGTAATTACCTATCAAAACCCTTGTAAGACATTTTAAAAACACAAAGAAATGGAAATGGTGAAAATAAGCATGTCCTCCAACATATGACTAGTCTACAAATTTGAGATAGTTTGCACATCAAATAAACTTGAAAATTGAAAATAATAATGTAAAAAATTATAGGGAAGATTAAAAATCCTTTAGAACAAAAATTAGTAATTTTTTTGTACATAATTTCTCAAACCAAGGAAAAACCTATAGGGTGCATACATTATAATGCATGAAGATTTGAAAGGTCAACTTCTTAAGAATAGTTCATAAAGATAAAGAAACCATTCCTATGAAACCAGACATAAAATTTAGTTTTAATGAGTGTATAATATACCCCTAAAATATTTTTTCTTGAAACCTCACATGCTGACCATACCAAGCAAAAACTTGAAGGTGACTTCTGCTTGCCAAGAAGGGTGAAAAAGTAACACAATAGTTTTGGGAAAAAAATAAAACTTCTATATCAAGAAAAATGTGGGACTAAGTTGGGGAATTTGAAAAGACACACCATGATCCTTTCCAATGTGGCACACTTCCCAAAGAGATGTACAAGTGCCATTTTCTTCTTTTTTCTCAAGAAAACTACCTTTTCTTCTAATGAACCTACTAATTTTAAGATATGTTAGTTACTTAAGACCTATAAGGAAACATGGGATATGAAATCATATTTTTTAACCTTCACACTTCCCAAGAAACTTGTATAATTCATTAAATGCTCAATTTTGACCCCTTAAATGACTCAAAAGGACATGTTGGATAATAAAATAAGTGACCAAGGCTAACATAACATTGAATAAATAGACCTTATGATCAAACACTAAACCCCCTAAAACACTTAAAACTCAATATTTCACCTAGGGGTGCCCCAATTTGACCTAAAAGTCAAATTTGGTCAACAAATTAGTGACTTATAGGGGTAGCATACCTGTTATCATAACTAGATTAGTAGCCTTATCATTCTATTGGGATTAGGGAGTCATTTGAAGTCTGAGACAAACAAGGAGATCTTTGACCATTTACCAAGACAAGACCACTAATTACCTCAACCACATAAAACAAGACAACAAACTAATAACACACACACACACACACACATGTGCTCAAGGAACTTAAGGGAATCTAAAAACAACTATTATTCACAACTAGCAACTAAGCATACCTCATTTATAGGATCAAAAGGAAAACCTCTTGAATCATCTTCATGGTGAGATGAAACACAGTTCCAAGCATGTTTCTCCTTAGATTGAATGCTTTGTAGATCATACCTATTCCATGGCACTTCACTTGACTTTATCTCAAGTAGATAATATTCAAATAAGTCTCCGATGTAGATATATTCCTCTTGAACATGTTCACATACTTCATATTGCTGCCCACTCTTCATTTCATGGTCAATTTTTATCTCCTTAGTAGGCATGGATTCAAGAGGATTGACTTTTTGTTCCTTGGAAGATTAAGGCCAATAGGAATTTGTTCCATATTTTAAGATATGATGTGTTTCTCCCAAATAATTAAGAAGATGATATCCCATATTTATGAATTCAAACATGTCATTATGAAATTTATATGCTTTTTGAAAGGATATATTTGAAAGGTTGTTTTTCCTTTAAATACTTACTTGAGTACCAAGGCTACCTTCTCCATATCTAACTAGATCATAACTTTTTTGAAGAGGGGTATATCCTATTTAAATGATTTCAAACAAGACATCCAAAGTCTGATTGTGAACTTGTTATTTCCCATCCATGGTATCTTGAAAAGTGATGGAAGAGCGAATGATCCCTTCTTCCTCTTTGGTAAAAGGAAGACATTCTTCATCATCCACCCAATCAAAAAAATTCACACAAGACATTCACTCTTATTCATCATTAATGATATTTTAAGATATCTCAAATTTCATTTCAAGCTCTACAATAAGACTTTGGTTCTCAAGGGATACAAGATCCTCTTTTTCCTTCTTTGTGATTCTAAGACTAGGCATTTTGCAGTCATGTGACTTAGTCCAATGAGGTTTCCAAGGAGTTAGGATCTATTAAAGCAAAAAAATTTATTTTTGTTAACCAACTAGTCCTCATTAGGTTCCCATACCATATTTCCATCAATGAAAAGAGTGATTAGGTTAGTACAAGATGAACTTGTTGGTGGAGGTGGCACATAGAACTCAAAATCAGATTGAGAGTGAAATGTAGGAGGCTCTTTTAGAAGCTCTTGAGGAAGGAGATGTAGACCTTGGGCTAAAACCACTTGATTTTCTTACTTCTACTTTAAAATAAATTCATTCACATATGATTTATCTTAAGTAATATCTTGTGTAAGGGTGGATGGGGTGTGTTTAGGTGTATTATATTCTCTTGGTTCTAAATATTTCATCACACCTTGACTCAATAATCTCATCTTTGACTCTAACTCTTCAATTTTTTGGATAGGTTCTCTTGTAAAAGTATTTGTTGAAGTTCATAGGAATAATCATGATTATGGGGAATATATAAGGACTAAAATGGAACAAAATAAGCTTATTGAGGAAGGGTGGGAGGAACTTGCAAAGGATCAACTCCATTCTCCACTTCACACTCCTTGATAATGATTATATCTTCTTTCTTTCCCCATGATTACATTATCTTACTCCATCTTATGATGTTGGGATTAGATGTCTCTTTTTGAGGTGGTGGGTATAAAATATGAGAGGGTGATGAGGTCTTGAAATCCAATTCCTTTACTACTAAGATTTACTATTTTATTTTAGTATTGTCTAACTCAATTTGTCTATCAAGGTTTGTTTTAAACACAAGGCTAGTCTTTCCAACTCTCTCTCTTCCACATGATTTAGAAAAGGATGGCTTTGGAAATTTTGGTTAGGATCATGATTAGGGGTCAAATATGGCTGATATGAAACTTTATGAATATGATATGAAGGTTTATATACTTGGTAATATTGCCTCTCATGAACTCCTAGCCTATCCTCTAAGGAAGAAACTAGGCCACTCACATTAAGCATCTCACATGTGAGCCTTTTCCAATTATCTCTCTCAATAGGTACCCACTCTATTTTTACCAAATATAATGAATCTCTAACCTTATGAATAATATTTCTAGGAACCTCTTTACCACATCCTCTTAGAATATTAATCTCCAACATGGACCTCTCATAGCCCAAAAGAGGCTTCTTGAAGGTGGAAATAGATGGAGTTCGGAAGTGGCTAGGTTGATGAGGACAAGAAAGATTTTGAGGATGATATGTATAAGACTAATACAACTAATGATAATTTTGAATATGATAATATTGGGGATGACAACAACTATATTTGGGCTGGTACACTTCATGGAAAGGTTTATTAAGAACTTGATCTTGTTGATAGGTAATGACACAAGATTGTAATGTCTCACCAACTTATAAAGAATAGTACTCAACACCAAATTTAGCCATAAAACTTAATGGAAAGAAATAAAACAAAGGAAAATGTTACCAAAAATCTTAAAAAGGAAACCTAGGCTGCTTGACCAGTTGATGTATCTTCAAAGTCGCCATTGATACTTTGATAGATGCCTCTAAAGGTTTATTATTGAGAGACAACACAAAAAATATCTTAACTCCTTAGACGAAGAGCCCCACAAGGCATGCCAAAAAATATTATCACTTAGATTTTCACCTTTTAAGGATATGGAAAATCTCTCCTCATCCAAGTGGCATAATTAAAACACATCTAGGCTTGTGGGTAGCCTAAGGAATGAGGTGAATCTCTAGATAGGACTAGTTCCCTTGATATACCACTTTGGATCACAACTGCAACTAAACTTGGGGGGTGAAAATGGAGAGAGATAACTGAAAATAAACTATCCTAAGGGAGGTGATACATAAATTATACTGATGACTCCAAACCATATGCATGTTTCACTTAAAATCAAGGGACAAATTGAATATACACTTCTCCAATCTTCATCTTCTCACATCAATGTCATATTTTGAGGTTATGAATGAATGTGAAAAGATAAGAGGACTATAAAAGAGGCCTATGAGGGAAATAATTAATATACTAACTCACTAAATCCTTGAAATTTCCTAGAACACTTCACATGTCTTACAATAAGAAGTTTTCCAACTATAAATAGATGATGGAATGAAATAATCATGCTAAGGAAACAAGAGTTTTAACTTATGCAAAATCAAAAATTCCAAATTAACACACTAATAATAGTCATTTGATAGGTAAAAATAAGTATTATTATTGATATAAAGGTATAAAAATGAGTAGGGATTCACCATACTTAGGTGGATCATCCTATACAATGGCCAAAATAGCTAGTTCTTATAGAACTTGAGAGAGAAAAGAGAACAGATAAGTCCAAGGGTCACAAATACACTTGTAAATTCTATAAAAGGAGTTACTTGTGCATGAGAAGATGATATGGGAAGAAACATGCAAGGTTAGGAAGTAAAAATGTCAATCCAAGTCATAAACCTCATAAAAAGTGGCATGAAAACTCCTTGATTGGCTCATAAAAACTACCTTCATGATTGACATTTTTTGAATGCCTCATAACTGATTA
Organism: Torreya grandis; assembly: GCA_037957365.1. NCBI lineage: Eukaryota > Viridiplantae > Streptophyta > Pinopsida > Cupressales > Taxaceae > Torreya > Torreya grandis. The sequence goes on from JARHVA010001716.1 coordinate 1,596,997, forward strand.
GGAAAAGTTAAAATGATTTAAAATAATTATAATTTTCTTAATCATTCATATACATGTATTGGTTGCATTTTTGGTACTCTAGAATCACCTAGAAATGAGCCATCATCATCTCTTGTAAAAAACCTCTTCTTCCTTGCACCCTACACACTTGTCCTCAAAATTGGCATCATTTTTTTATTAAAATACATGGTATTAAGTGTAATAAAAGTTTAAATAACATAAATTTCCTTATAATCATTAGGGTAACCTTAAAATCACTTTCCCTTAGAGTTTTCACACTTCTCACTAGCTTGTCCAATATGCTAGTTTTGACTGGCTAAGATAAAGTACCTAGTTTTAATAATTAGGAGTTTTTATATTGAAATTAATTACCATATTGAGTTATAAAAATTATAATAATTTCCCCCAAACTTGGTTTCACCTTCAAAATCCTCTTGTAGCTTGCAAAACACAAAAAATGGTCAAAATACCCTAATTTTTTCATGTCCTTATAATTATGGATAGATAAAAATCATTTGGAGTATATTTATGGATTAATTTTAATGTTTAAATAGGTTTCATGGTCAAAATATTCCATTATAATGCATCTCTAGCTTCATTTCTCTAGACTGGTCTTACAAGGGTTTTTGAGCAGTTTGACCTCTTAAGGTTCATTCATAAAAACTAGATGTCCAACTTGAAAATAAAATCCATAAACATGGCATTAAATACCTATAATAACCTCCATAACTCCTTTTTAATCCATGAAATTACTCATGAAATATATGATCATTTGAATTTGACCTATCAAGCTTATTTTCACCATTTATACAGGTCTGAGATATCTCAAGGTACAAAAATAGCTTCTTGTGGCTTCCTTTGAACTATAAGAGATTTAAAACATCTAAATTCACCATAAAAACATGTATAAATTATTTTTAATTCACATATCATGATAGAATGGTAAATGACCCCTCTATTTAGTCTTGGCCTAAGCCTTGTTCCATAGGCTTGCCTGTAATTTTTATGTTTTAGATCATCCTATTAGATTTAATTTAATTAAATATGATTATAAAAATCTATAATTCCTCCATATACATTTTAAAATAGGGTATAAATAACTCCTAAGGTTATAAGTGAAATTGACCTATTGTTTGGGCTCTAGGCCAAAACATGCTTAGTAGGGCTGGCTATAGACTTAGCACTTTAGACCTCTCAACTTAGTTTAATTCCTATATTATTGGTTCCAAAAGTTTATTTTTATTTACTTCATCTTAAGCAACCTCATTTAAAATTTCAATCATCTCTTGATGATTCTTTTTGTCACCTTTACCCAAAACTACCAATTAGTGCACCTTAGGAAGTACCCTCTATTTGAGGCAAAATAAAGGGCACTTCCCTTATTTTTTAGACAATGGTGGATAATATATATGATTATTGAAGTATAAAATATGACATATAATAAATTTTGTCCCTTGGTTAGGTTTCTAGACCTCTTAGATGCACTAGGAACTCAAGACAGACCTCTAGGTAATGGACTGTGTATATCACAGTCAGAATTGACTATGTATTGCCCTTTGACACCCTCTTATCTATGTGTTTTATGTTAGAGATAAAAATTTAAAAGCATAAAAATAATTCTTTATATGTTTTAAAATCCATTATAATTATAACTTATCTTATACACCTGATATTTCCTTACTCAGTCAAACCTAAGTTTCAACTATGACTGTGCTAACCTCCAAACATCAACTATGGGTACATATGCATGAATTGACCTTGATAAATGGTTTTATAAGACACTTTAAATGTTTTATCTTATTGGAATAATCAATCACCCATATATATAACCTTCCTAGACCTTGCATTGCATCTTTTTTCACTATCCTTCTAAGTCCACACAGTTGACTATAGGTGCATATAAAGGGTCTAAGAGGTTTATGTAGGCCTTATATCATTACCAAGGGTTTATATAGGTGATAATAATCTTTATATAAGTTTTATAGGTTAACTTCATCATCCAAAATTTCTTTTATCCTTCATATACACATGGGACACACCCAACTAGGCTCTCTATCCTAATCATGAAAACCCTACCCTTGAAACCCTACTCATAGGTGAATATTTTGGAATTAGGCATTGAAATCATGAATTATGACCTTTTTATATCTTCCAAACTCATTTTATATGTTTTTGGACATTTTAATCTATATTTGGATTGAGTTTATGTCAATAAAATTAACCCTTTTATTCTCTATCCCTCACTACTATTACAGTTGGTTGTAAGTACTCATGTTCAAATGAGGGATATTTAATGGTGATTATATAATAATGTATTGAAAATAAAACCTATAATTTATATTTCAAATGTTAAAAAATTCTCAAACTATGATTTAATTCTCATGAAACAAGAATCCTTTAAAAAATTCATCTATGGCTCGTTAAAAGTGCTCACTCGACCATTTGTACAGACTGAAATATTCATGAGAAACAAAAAACATATCTTCCTCCCTTAAATATATTCATGTCATGAATGTTCATTTGAATAATTTGGAATCATCCTCTTATGTGGCATAGTCTAATGTGTATTTTTGAGTGAGTAAGGTCTCATTTAGATCAAAACCTTATAGATTTCACCGTTTGTTTCTAGTGTCTAAATTGCAACTTTTTCAACCTCTAAGAACCAATATATATTTCTCATCCTCCCTTAAAAATATGTAATATAATTTTCATATATGTATGTTACAATATTAAATCATTAAGTGGAATTTAAATTCCTTGAAACTATGTTATATATTATCTTCAAAACCCACAGGACCTTTATTTTCTCAATTTAGGGTCTGTGTTCCTGAACATAGTGATTACCTCTTCACAAGTGAACGACATTGCCATTTTCCAAATTTATAACTCAATATTGATATTTCATGGTCAATTTTTCATTTTTAACCTTAAGGATAACTTTATCATTCTTTCCAAAAGCTCAAAATAGCTCCCCAACTCTCTGTGGTGCCACTTGTAGGTGGTCATTCTATAATACATGTAGATTTGAAAGGAAGAGGTCATGGAATGAACAATATTCATTGTCATGTCTTGACTTTAGTGTTTGAAGTTATTTATAAATACTTCAAAATAGACTCCTTATGATTAAAAAGGCTATACACCACTATTAAATCTCTCATCATATCATGCTGTCATCAATAAAGGATGTAGATGCATGGTAAAATGTATATGGGTAATAAGGATGAATTAGTCTATGTTTTAAGCGAATTTTAATTATCAATAAATTTTATTATCCTCAGTGGTTTTTTAATGAAACCTCAATATTATTAAAACTCAATACAAGCTTCTACACTTCCATTTCAATGTTGAGAAATCTCCATGAAAGCACTTGAAAGTTTACTTTTCTATCACATGATTGTATGGCACTCAAAAGCTGCACTTTCATGGAAATTTATTGGAAAATTAAACTAAGATGAAATTAGATAATTTTAACACATTTTAAATGTGAGTAATGACCTATCACAACCCCTATAATACATTTGAAAAATAAGAAGATCTAGAAATGGTGAAAACAAGCATGTCCTCACACATAAGACCAGTCTGCAAATTTGAGATATATTACTAATAAAATAAACTTTAAACTTGAAAATAATCATGTAAAATATTATATGGGATATTATAAATCCTCTAGAACCGAACTCAACAATTGGTTCATATGTAATTACTCAAACTAAATCAAAACCTATAGGGTGTGCAAATTAGCAGGTAGATTTGAAAGGTCAACTTCTTAGTAATGTTTCATAAATCTAAAGACATTCCTCTTAAAAAAGAAAAATTAATATTAATGAGGTTATAATATACCCCTAAAATCATTTTTCCTGAAACCTCTCATGGTAACCATACCAATCAAAAACTTGAAGGTCACTTCTACTTGCCAAGAAGGGTGAAAAAGTAGCATAACAGTTTTGAGACAAAAATGGCACTTAAAAATCAAAACAAACATGATAATAAGATTTGGGAAGCTGAAGAGATACACCATTATCCATTATTATGTGGCACACTTCCCAAAGATCCATACAAATACTATTTTCTTCTTCTTTCTCAAGAAAACTATCTTTTCTTCTAATGAACCTACCACCTTTTAGTTATGTCAATTACTTAAGACCTCTAAGGACACATGGGATAATAAATCACATTTTTTAACCTTAACACTTCCCCAAAAAAATTTACAACTCATTAAATGCTTAATTTGACCCCTTAAATGACTCAACATGACATGTTGGCTAATAAAATAAGTGACCAAAGCTAATATAACATTGAATAAAATTAAATGACCTATGATAGACCTTATGATCAAACATTAAACACCATAAAACACTTAAAACTAAAGTCTTTACCTAGGGGTGCCCAAATTTGACCTAAAATTTAAATTTAGTCAACAAATTGGTGACTCATAGGGGTAGCATGCCTGTTATGCTAATTAGACTAGTAACCTTATTAGTTTATTGGGCTTAGGGAGTCATTTGAAGTCTAAGAAAAAATAAGAACTTTGACCATTTACCATCAAGATAAGACCACTAATTACCTCAACCATACAAAACAAGGACACACATAAAATAAGACAATCAAACTAACAAGACACACACACACACACACACATGTTGTCCCCCAAAAATATCACTCATTTTTGGGACAAAATTTGAAATATTTTGGTCCAACAGACCAAAATTCTCTCTCCCCTTCTCAAAAATTGTTTTAGGCATTAAAATTATCCATTTTTCAAGATTTTTCAAGTTCTTTGGACTCTACAGGCTTGAATCTATGAACTTCACAAAATATTTCTATGGGATCATTTCTATAGACTCTGCAGGTTGGTTTCTATGGACTCTAGAGGAAAGAAATAGGTTCAACACTTAGCCATTTTCTCAATCAGGAAGTTCAAAGGGGTCTTCCAAGAGCCCGAAGGACAAGTGCCCTTGTAGAGGGCACTTAGGAGCCAAAGTAGACCATTGAAAAAATTTGAAAGGGAAATGAACCAAGTCAAGTGCCCTTGTAGAAGGTAGAGAGCAAAAGCAGACAAAGAGAATTCTATCAAAAAAGTGAACCAATGACAAACAACCCTTGTAGAGGGTAGGCAGGGAATAGGCAGACCGTTTCAAAGACCAAGTGAAGAGTAGGGAATTCTTTCAGAAAAGTTCCCATATAAAAATAAACAAGGCACAAGTCCTTTGGACAAAATGTCTAAAGGAATTCCTTTAAACATTTTGTCTGAAGAAATTCACCTAGGGTGAAAGCCCGACAGAAAGTAGAAGCAAGTGGGAAGGAAAGATAAAGGGAAGGGACATTTCCTTTAGACAAAATGTCTGAAGGAATTCCTTCAAACTTTTGTTTGAAGGAAAATCTCGAAGAAAAATTCTGTTGATGGAACAAAATACCACTGAAGGAATAAAACCTTGAAGGCCATCCAAAAGACTCTAAAGGGAAAATACCCTTACGGGGGGCTCTCTCTGACCCAAAGTGGACCATTTCTCAAGACCCTAAAGGGATTATTCCCCTTCAAAAAGGACAAAACAAGAAAGTTGAAAGAATTTACAAGGAATATGATGGGCTCGTAGATGTCAAAGTTGAACATCATGAACTAACCATTGAGATCTAGACGTTCGGTGATGTCCTCGTAGCCGTCAAATTTAGGGTAACAAACTAGACGTTAGTTTCCTAATGAGGACGAGCCCAAAGACATTAAATTAAAATAAATGAAATAGTAATTGATCTTTGAAATTTGGAACACAGACCTGAATGTAAAAGGCCAAAATGCCAAAGGGAAAAACTATTGATGGAAGAGTGTAAGGAGCCAACAAGACCAAAAGAGATAGCCTGAGAGCTCAAATTGCACAGATAAGGATGAAATACAACAAGGAAAGGGGGAATGATGGAGAAAGATCAGAAATATCCATGCATAAGATATGTTTCTAGAAGGTAAAGAAACCCAATAGGTGGACATTAGAAGAGCATGAACATTCAATGGTGTGGCCCATTTTTTTGCATCGAGTAAAACAAATAGTTGTGTGCACATCGGGAAACACATCAGGCAGCCCATATTAAAGACCAACACTCAATTCTAGTAGAGCCTATGGACAAAATTTAAAATGAATTAAAGGCATTGAATGCATCATAACACATTTTGTGAAACAAATCACCCAAGTCTTTCTTGGAGCACTATATATTGGACTCTCTCTTTTTGTTTCGGAGATCTCTCTCTATTATCATGAACAAAAGTCCACTTAAATTGAAAGGCATTACTGAGAGTTTAAGCTCAGATTGTTGATCATATTTCATTATTTGAATAAGAAAACAAGTCACTTTTTAGACTTTATGCTGGAATAGCTTGGTTGTTGGGGAAATTGTTCTTATGTCTATTTCCTTCATTCATTTTTTGTCCATTTAATTGAATAAGTAGAATTAGTGAAAATAATCAGAAAGGTGTCCTAAAGCCAAATGTGGAAAGACTTTGTGCCCTAAAAATTTCCTTTAGTGTTCTTTCTTTCTATTCCTATGTAAAGGATCTTGGGATGACTTTGTGCCCTCATTTTCCTTTGTATTTCACTCTCTTGCAGTTGAGGTGGAGACTTTGTGCTACATTTCATCCTGATGTGTTACTGTGCCCTATTACAATTACTTGTCACCACCTAAAAGGTTCTTTTTGTCTGCTAAACATCATTTTTGAAAGAAGAGGAGTGCTTTCTGTCATTTTACCATGATTTCCCCTTTGATTTTTGAACATCATCTCTGAAAAAAGAGAGATGGATGATTTATCCTACCCCTAACTATTATTTTTTTCTTATATATATAGTATATATTTCCTACATATTTACTGGGAACCTCCCTTTGATGAGAGGAGAGATTTGTCCCATTTTGATGTAGTAAACCTACACATCTGGATGACAAATTTCCCTATGTTTTGGTTGAAGAGACCTATTTTTCTCATCAATTAGCCGATTGACAAAATATTCATCCAACAATTTTTAGTGACTCCGCTAGGGACATTACCTGTAATTTGAAACCTCAAGTTTCAAATTGAAGCAGTCCATACCCTTATCCATTATAGACTCTAGTGACTCTATTTTGTGTCTTACTCATTATCATTATATCCTTACCATCTCCCTCCACCTCCACACTAACTAGGATAGAAAGCATAGTTTGAAGCCTCAAGCTTCAAGCTAAAGTAGGGCTAGTTCTTTCCCATTTTTGTTTTACAATCTGGCAGATCCATGGTATACACAAAGCTAAAGGGCTAGAGGTATTGTTGACCCTATTTTCAAGTTGGTACAACAAAGTAATTTTGATCCATTTCCTTCACCATCTCACCTCCAATGAACTAGGAGCTTTCCTCCTACTAAAGTCAAGTCTCCATTACCGGGAAAAGTGTCCATTTCTACTATTAATAAAGCTTTTTCAATGCTTACCCCTCTGAGATTTATTATCCCACCTTTCCATAGTCATACGATGGCAGTTCAAGGCCCTTGGGGTAATTCTTTTAGCCCACTCAATTTGACTCTACCCCTGCATGAACTTCCATGCAGCTCAAGAAAGAATTTCTCCAAATTCTATGGTGATGGGAAAGTTCACCCTGATGAACATATTGCAGCCTTTAGCATAGCCTATGGCATAATAGGAGTGGAATTTGAGGATGTGGAAGTCATAATTTTCATGGAAACATTACAAGGTGCTACTGTAGACTAGTTTTATCATCTACAGGCCTAGACTGTGACTGATTAGAACACCCTCAAAGCCATGTTTGAATCCAGGTTCAATCCTGTAGAAGATGCACATGATTTGCTGGCCCAGCTCACACAGATGAAGAAAGAACCTCATGATATTATGAGAGATTTCATTGCTAAGTTTGACAAGCTCAGAAATTGGATTCCTATCATTGCTTAGCCTACACTTGAGAATCTCAAGTGCTTCTTCATCAACTCACAGCTTCTTGAAGTGAGTTTTCTGTTGAGACGTGCTGGCCAAATAGACCTTGATGTAGCTCAAGATTTGGATATTGAGGTAGATGATGACCTTATCTTGGTAGGAAAGATAAGGAGAGACCTAAATAGAGGTAAATATTCTTCATCTTTTGAATTAGGTGTGATTCAATGGTGCAAAAGCTGGAAAATGAACTACTAGCCTTGAAAAGGTAAATGGCCCAAGGTATGTCTATTCCTCTTAATTGAGATATGCCAAGAAGGACATTCCCCAATCAATTGTACCAAGGCAATGCTGCCAAAAATCAAGGCTAGCTAAATCATCTTCCTCCCCCATAAGGGAAACTTACCATTGAAGCACCCCTAACTAATTTAGCAGTTGGATATCTCTAAATAGAATCTAATTTCTCTTTCTAGCCTGAATTGAACCAAGAAAATGATGTTGATCTCTTTCGAGAAGTCCAAGAAAAATTAGATGGTGACTCCAACATTGGTTTCCTGAATTACTAGGATGAACCTAGAGGTAAAAGTGAAGCAATTAATGGATCATATGTTGTATTCACCTGGTCCCAGAACTAGTCAGCCAAGCAAGCTGATAAAGGAAAATTAGGGGAAAGTTCTCAGCCTACAATTTCGATTGCCAAACGAGGAACTTCTCTGCCTTTCTAGCCAAAAGACCCAGTGAGTAATAAAAAGGTAAGTACATCAAGCATTCCTCCATCTTCAACTTCAATTCCACAGACCAGTACCACCCATCCTAAACATTAGAAAGATGAACTCCCTTCTTTTGTTCCTAATCCATTTTAGTCATTTGACATAATCGACCATGTCAAGAAGACCAAAATTCAAATGTCTAAATTTGAATTCTTGCAATCCAATCCCAAGCAGTTGGATAGGTTAGTTTAGTGTGTGAAAAATAAATCTATCCCTACAAGATAAGATGTTAAAAAGGTAACTCATGATTCCCCAAAGAACATGTCCATCCTAAACAATCTTGTCATTACTCCTCCAGCTACACCTAGAAAAATAGAGCCTTTCTATGTTTCCCTATTGATAAATAGTCACAAACTAAGCAATTGGATCATAGACTCAGGTGCATTTGACAACATCATGCCTACCAAAGTGGTAGAATCTCTTAGACTCACACTGACCAAAAACTTTGGGAGATGTTTCTCCATGGAGAATAAACAAGTACCTCTACTAGGACAAATTAAGGATGCCAAGTTTGCATTTGTAGCATTCTCAGATAAGAGAATCAAGATGACAATTTTGGTGGCTGATGTCCCATCATCCTATGCTATTCTGCTAGGGCAAAATTTCTACAAGGATGTTGGTGGAGAATTAAGCATGGACCTATCTAAAGTGAGGATCCCTATCAAAGGCATCATGTAGAGGCTACATCCTAAAAAGGAATCAAAATATGTTGTCACTCAGACATCAGCCCCTAAAGCTCAAATTCTATTCAAATCTTTAGGCATGGGTAATTACTTCTTAACCTCAGAGGATATTCATGTTTCAGTAGATGAAAGTCCTATAGGTGGCAATCCAGGAATTGACTCAAGTAAGACAATATAAGAATTCCCCCTTCCAAGGAAAGAGAAATCTAAGGAAAGATCAATTTTTGATGATGTTTGGATCCTAGAATTTGATGGTAGCAACTCTTCTACCGGCTCAGGGGCTAGAATTGTGTTGATATATCCTCAAGGAGATATTTTTACTTCTTCATACAAGTTGTAGTTTAGCAACACCAATAATACAGCTGAGTATGAATCTCTATTGCTTGGATTGAAGGCTACTCGAGATAAAGGCATGAAACTCCTTCATACCAAAGAAGATGTTGAACTGGTGGTTTGTCAGGTAAGGAGCCTATATCAAACGAAAAATGAGAGATTATGCCACTATCACAATCTAGTCTGGGATCAAATTGAAAGTTTTGATTCTTTTAGCATTTGTAGTATACCTAGGGAATCTAATAATCGAGCTAATGCACTAGCTATTTCAACAAATATATTAGTTCCTCACCTAGACTTCAAAGGAAATAAGTACACTATCAAAGTGGTATTTAGACCAAGTGCACTTGATAATTCCAATCATTGAAAAGTGTTCAATGGTGACAACCAAATCATCACCTTTCTAGAATAAAAAGATAGCTTCGAACATCTTCACTTCGAAGGCAGTAAGCCCTAGAAACTTGAATCAACTCTTGAAATGAATTTAGGTGTAGGTGAAGAATTCCTGCAACTAAAAGGGAATAAAATTCCCAAAGGACTAGTTTCTCTTGAGAAACTATTTGATAAGCATGACAGGTTCATCAAAAAATAACAAATGGATTCAAACTCCTCCTAGGGATTTGATCAAATAAATTTGGGTACCAAGGAAAATCCCAAGATGGTGAACATTGGGAAGTGTTTTACTCTAGAGGAGAAACTCAAATTTACTGACCTGCTTCATCATTACATGGATGTTTTGGAATACTCTTATGATGATCTGAAGTCACTCAGGCCTAAGGAAACTCACCATGAAATTCTTCTCAAGGATGATTTAGTGCCTTACAAGTAGAAATACTAGTAGTATAATCCAAAGATATTAGGTACTATTTTGTCTGAGAAACAAAAAATGTTGAATGCTAAGATAATTTTCCCAATCCATTATTCCACATGGATTGCCAACATAGTCCTTGTGAGGAAGAAAAATGGTGAAATTTACATCTGTGTGGATTTTAAGAATCTGAATCAGTCATGTTTGAAGGATAACTATCCTTTGCCAATCATGGATCAAGTGCTTTAGATAGTGATAGGCTCAGAGATATTATCAATGTTAGATGGCTTCTTAGGATACAATCAAGTTGAATTTAGTGAAGCAGACTAGCACAAAACTACCTTCACCACTCCTTAGGGCACGTTTACATATAGAAGGATGCCTTTTGGCTTGATAAATGCTGGTGCCACCTTTTAGAGAGAAACGTACCTTGATTTCAAGGATAATATGGGTAAGTTAATTGTAGTTTATCTTGATGACTTGACCATTTTTTATAAGCATTTCCTGGATCATATACACCACTTGCAACAAGTGTTGGAGTGCTACCGCCAGAATGGTATTTCTTTGAACCCCAAAAAGTTAGTTTTTGGAGTAATAGAGGGGAAACTTCTCAAACACATTATTTTCAATAAAGGCATAAAGATTGATTCAAATAGATTCAAGTCTATCCAAGAGCTTACCTTGCCTACGAGTAAGAATGTTTTTCACTCTTTCTTTAGAAAGGTGAATTTCTTACGAAGGTTCATACCTGAGTTTGCCAAGAAGACTCGACACATTGTGAACATGATGAAGGGAAAGGCCACCTTTAGTTGGACTGAAGAAGGCAAGTTACCATTTGAGGATATTAAGATTGCCATTGCCCACACCCCAATTCTGGTTTGTCCAGACTACAACAAAGAGTTCATCATATACATTTATACTTTTGAACACATGCTTTCAGCAATTCTGGTTTAGTAGAATGAAGATGGTATGGAATCTCCCATTTATTTCATGAGCTACCCTCTCAAAGCTCATGAGTTGAAATATTTGAACATAGAGAATCATGCTTATGTAGTAGTGAAGGTAGTCAAGCATTTCCACTTCTACATCTTGAATTCTCACACTACTACCTTGGTTCCTAATACCATGATCAAATCCATACTAACTTAGCAAGAGTTTGGGATGAAAAGAGGTAATTGTATTGCAAAGATTGAGGAGTTTGATCTAGTCATCAAGCTAATAAAGTTGGTATGAGGAAAAGGCCTATGCCAATTTATTGCTGATAACAAACCACAAGAAATAGAGCATGAAGAAGTAGAGGTGGAAGATACATCGATAGTCCTCTTTATCTCCACCACAAATGAGTGGTATTTAGATATTACTCATTTCCTTACTTATGGTGAGTGTCCTACTCACCTATCTTACAAAGAAAGGAGGACTATAAAATTGAAAGCTATCAATTTTGTCCTTTGGGACAATGGCCTCTACAAGAGGAGCCTTGATGGAGTGTTCCTTTGCTATGTGGACAAGGAGAAATAAAGCCAACTTTTGAAATCCTTCCATAATTTAGCCTGTGGAGGACATTTTTACTCTTGTGACTGCCCATAAAATTTTGTGAGCTAGGTATTATTGGCCAACTCTTTTCCAAGATGCATATAAGTGGGTAAGAAAATGTGAATTGTGCCAGCAGTTTGTTGGGAGACCCAAGTTAGTTGCCCTGCCTCTCAAGCCAGTGGTCATAGAGGAACCATTCCAGCAATGGGGAATTGATTTTATTGGAGTTTTAAACTCATCTTCAAGTGCTGGACATGATTATGTCCTTATAACAACTGACTAATTCACCAAGTGGGTAGAAGCTATCCTAACCAAGCATGTTACTTCAGAAGTAGTGTACAATTTCCTCAAAGAGAATATCATTTCCAAGTTTGGGGTCCCAACCAAAATTGTCATAGATAATGCAGCTTGTTTCACTTCCCAAGAGATTACACAATTCTATTTCTACTATGGGATTACTCTCTCCCACTCTTCTGATTACTTTCCACAAGGGAATGGATAAGCTGAATCAAGCAATAAGAACTTGGTGACTATCATCAAGAAGCTGGTGGATGACAAACAAAGGACATGGCATAAAGCATTAGTTGATGCTCTATGGGCAGACAAAATTACACCAAAGAGGGCAATTGGTATGTCTCCTTTCCAACTTCTTTATGGTATCAATGTTGAGATACCAATCACCTTGGAATTTCCATCATTAAAATTGGCTAAGGCAATTAAAGATCAGACATATGAAAGCCCCTTGATAAAAGGATCATGTTCTTGACTGAGCTGGATGAGCGGAGAACTATGGTGGTGGACTGAATTGTTTCCCATCAAAGTTTGGTGAAGAAGCTCTTCAACTAAAAGGCAATAAACTATGATTTCCAGGTTGGAGTTCAAGTCTTGCTATGGGACAAGAGAAGAGAACCAAAGGGGATGCATGGGAAGTTCAACTCCCTTTGGAGGGGCCCATTTACTATTCATTAGCTCAATGGTGAAAATAGTTTCTTGTTGAAATATCAAGATGGTAAGCCCTTTTCATTGCCTCATAGTGGGCAACATCTGAAACACTTCAATCTGTGAAGTATTAGATAAGATCAGCTTATACATATGTATATTTGTATAGTCTTTAGTTCTATTTTTGTGCTTTCATTTTTGTTTTTGTCACCTTTATTTTTGGGTAACATGACTCCATGGCCCAATGGCATACTTTAAGGCACTGGACATTCTGGTTTCTACTCCCCTCAGTTGTTCCAAGTTTTCAATTGAAGGAAGTTCCCCAACTGGAGCTAGCTATTATCCCCCAAAAATATCACTCATTTTTGGGACAAAATTTGAACTATTTTGGTCCAACAGACCAAAATTCTCTCTCCCCTTCTCAAAAATTATTCTAGGCATTCAAATTCTCCATTTTTCAAGCTTTTTCAAGTTCTATGGACTTTGCAGGCTTGAATCTATGGACTCATAGGATTGAATCTACAGACTCTGTAGGCTAAATTCTAAACACTCATTTATATAGACTCTATTCTATGGACTTTTCAAGAAGGAATCTATGGACTCACTTCTATGAACTTCATAGGAAGAAATCTATGGATTAATTTCTATGGACTCCCCCAGTTCTATGAACTTGAATCTACGGACTTTGTAGGCTTGAATCTATGGACTTCACAGAAGATTTCTACAGACTCATTTCTACAGACTTTGTAGGTTGTTTTCTATGGACTCTGTAGGAAAGAAACATGTTCAACACTTGGCCATTTTTTCAGTCGAGAAGCTCAATGGGGTCTTCCAAGAGCCTGAAGGACAAGTGCCCTTATGGATGGCACTTAGGAGCCAAAGTAGACCATTGCAAAAATTTGAAAGGGTAATGAACCAAGCTGAGTGCCCTTGTAGAAGGTGGCAAGCAAAAGTGGACAAAGAGAATTCCTTCAAAAAAGTGAACCAAGGACAAACAACCCTTGTGGAGGGTAGGTAAGGAACAGGCAGACCATTTCAAAGACCAAGTGAAGAGTAGGGAATTATTTCAAAAAAATTCTTGTGGAAAAATAAATAAGGCACAAGTCTTTCAGACAAAATGTTTGAAGGAATTCCTTCAGACATTTTGTCTGAAGAAATTCACCCAGGGAGAAACCCTGACAGAAAGTAAAAGCAAGCGAGAAGAAAAGACAAAGGGAAGGAACATTTACTTTAGACAAAATGTCTGAAGGAATTCCTTTAGAATTTTATTTGAAGGAAAATCTTGAAGCAAAAGTCTACTGACGGAACAAAATCCCATCAAAGGAATAAAACCCTGAAGGCCATCCAAAAGACTCTGAATGGCAGATACCCTTGTGGGGGGCTCTCTCTGACCCAAAGTAGACCATTTATCAAGACCCTAAAGGGATTCTTCCCCTTCAAAAAGGACAAAATGAGAAAGCTGAAGGAATTACCAAGGAATATGATGGGCCTACAAATGTCAAAGTTGAATGTCATGAACTAACCATTGAGATCCAGACATCTGGTGACGTCCCCATAGTCATCAAATTTAAGGTAACAAACTAGTTGTTGGTTTCCTAGTGATGATGGGCCCAAATATGTCAAATTCACAAAAATGAAATATTCATTGATATTTAAAAGCTGGAACATAGACCCGAATGTAAAAGGCCAAAATGCCAAAGGGAAAAACCACTTATGGAAGAGTGTAAGGAGCCAGTAAGACTGAAAGAGATAGCCTGAGAGCTCAAATCACACAGATAAGGATGAAATATAACAAGCAAAGGGGGAATGATGGAGAAATATCAGAAATATCTATGCATAAGATATGTTTTTAGAAGGTAAAGTAGCCCACCAGGTGGACATTGGAAGAGCATGAATATTCAATGGTGTGGCCCATTTTTTTGCATCAAGTAAAACAAACATTTGCATGCACATCAGGAAACACATTAGGTGACCCATATTAAAGACCAACACTCAATTCCAATATATCCCATAGACAAAATTTAAAATGCATTAAAGGAATTGAATGCATCATAACACATTTTGTGAACTAAAGTGCCCAAGTCTTTCTTCGAGCACTATATATTGGACTCTCTCTTTTTGTTTTAGAGATCTCTCTCTGTTATCAAAAACAAAACTCTGCTCAAATTGAAAGGCATTACTAAGACTTTGAGCTCAGATTGTTGATCATATTTCCTTATTTTAATAAGAAAAGAAGTCACTTTTTAGACTTTGTGCTCGAATAACTTGGTTGTTGGGGAAATTGTTCTTATGTTTATTTCCTTAATTCATTTTTTGTCCATTTAATTAAATAAGTAGAATTAGTGAAAATGATTAGAAAGGCATCCTAAAACCAACTATGGAGAGACTTTGTGCCCTCATAATTGCCTTTAGTGTGTTTTCTTTCTATTCTTATGTAAAGAATCTTGAGACTACTTTGTGCCCTCATTATCCTTCGTATTTCACTCTTTGGCAATTAAGGTGGAGACTTTGTGCTACATTTCATCCTAATGTGTTACTACGCCCTATTATAGTTACTTGTCACCACCTGAAAGGTTCCTTTTATCTTTTTAACAACACTTTTGAAAAAGGAGGAGTGCTTTCTATCATTTCACTAGGATTTCTCCATTGATTTCTGAACATCATCTCTAAAAAAGAGAGATGGATGATTTATCCTACCCCTAAGTGTTATTTTCCACTTATATATAGTATATAGTTCCTACATATTTATAGGGAACCTCCTCTTCATGAGACGAGATATTTTTCCCCTTTTGATGTAGTAAACCTACACATCTGGCTGACCAATTTCCCTATGCTATGGTTGAAGAGGCATATTTTTCTCATCAGTTAGCTGATTGACAAAATAATCACCCAATAACACACACACACACACACACACACACACACACACACACACACACACACACACACACACACACACACACACACACACACACACACACACACACACACACAAATGTGCTCAAGGAACTTAAGGGAATCTAAAAAAACTATTATACACAACTAGGAACTAATCATACCTCCTTTCTAGGATAAAATGAAAACTTTTTGAATAATCTTCATGGTGAGATTAAATATAGTGCCAAGCATGTTTCTCCTTTGATTGAATGCTTTTTATTAGACCTATTACTTAGCACTTCACATGACTTGTTCTCAAGTATATAATCTTCAAATGGGTCTCTAATTTATATATATTCCTATTGAACACGTTCACATACTTCATAGTGCTACCCACTCTTCATTTCATGGTCAATATGTATTTTTATAGCAGGCATGACTTCAAGAGGATGGACTTCTTGTTCCTTAGAAGATTGAGGCCAATAGGAATTTGTTCCATCTTTCAAGATATAATGTGTTTCTCCCAACTTATTGCCAAGATTATATCCCATATTTTTGACTTCAAACATGTCATTATTAAATGTATATGCTTATTAAAAGGACATATTTGAAAGGTTTCTTTTACTTTGCATACTAACTTGAGTACCAAGGCTACCTTCTCCATCTTTGACCAGATCATAGCCTCTTTCAAGAGAGGTATATCCTACTCTAATGATTTTAAACAAGTCATCTAAATTTTGATTTTGAAATTGTTCTTTCCCATCTATGGTATCTTTCAAAGTTATGGAAGAGCCAATTATTCTTTCTTCCTCTTTGGTAAAAGTAAGACATTATTCTTCATCCACCCAATCATAAATTTTCACACAAGACATCCACTCTTCTTCATCATTCATGATCTCTTGATATTTCTAAAATTTAATTTCAACCCCTACAATAGGAATTTAGTTCTCAAGGTCTGAAAGATCCTCTATCTCCTTATTTGGGATTCTAATACTATGCATTTTGAAGTCATGTGAATTAGTCCAATGAGTCTACCAAGGAGTTAGGCTCTCTTCAATCAAAATTTTTGATTTTTTACAAATAAAATACTCATCCTTAGGTTCCCATACCAAAATTACATCAAGGAAAAGGGTTATTTAGTGAGAAAAATATGAACTAGTTGGTGGAGGTGGCACATAGAACTCAAAATCAGATTTAGAGTGAAATGTAGGAGGCTAT
This sequence comes from Torreya grandis, assembly GCA_037957365.1. Taxonomy (NCBI): domain Eukaryota; kingdom Viridiplantae; phylum Streptophyta; class Pinopsida; order Cupressales; family Taxaceae; genus Torreya; species Torreya grandis. Next base: position 1,614,054 of record JARHVA010001716.1, read on the forward strand.
TTTGGAAGCTTTTGAGGAAGGAGAGGTAGACATTGGGATAAAACCACTTGAGTTTCTTTCTTCCACTTGAAAAACACTTAATTCACATCTAATTTAGCTTGAGGACTCTCTTTAGGAAGGGTGTATGGGGTGTGTTTAGGCATAAGATCTTATTTTGTGTCTAAACATTCCATCACACCTTGACTCAATAATCTCATCTTTGACTCTAAATCTTCAATTTGTTAGGATAAGTTCTCTTGGAAAAGTCTTTTTTGAAGTTCATAAGAATCATTATGAGTATGGGAAATATATGAGGACTAACATGGAACACACAAATATTCTCAAGGAAGGGTGGGAGGGGCTTTTAAGGGATCAACTCTGTTTTCCACTTTACACTCCTTGACAATGCTTCTATCATCTTTCTTTCCCCATGATTCCATTATCTTAATCCAACTTAGGATGCTGGGATTAGAAGTCTATTTTTGAGTTGGTGGGGATGAAATATGAAATGTAAATTAGGGATTTAACTCCACTTATTTTTATACTAATATGTACTATTGTATTTTCTTATTTTCCAAATTAATTTATCTATCAAGGTTTTCTTCAAACACAAGGCTAGTCTTTCCAAATATATCTTCCACTTGATTTGGAAAAGGATGGATTTGGAAATTTTGATTAGGATCATGAGTAGGGGTCAAATATGGATGATAAGAAACTTGGAGAAGAGGATATGAAGGTTGAAATACTTGTTAAGGCTACCTCTCATGAACTCGTAACCTATCCTCTAAGGAATAAATTAGGTCACTCACATCAAGCATCTCACTTGTGAGCCTTTGTCAATTGGCTCTCTCAATAGGTACCCACTCTATTTTAAACAACTCTAATACATCTCTCACATTATTAATAATATTTATATGAACCTCTTGACCACATCTTTTTGGAGTATCAAGCTCCAACATGTACCTCTCTAAACCCAAAAGAGTATTCTTTAAGGTGGAAATGGATGGAGTTGGGAAGTGGCTAGGTTGACTAAGAGAAGCAAGATTTTGAGGAGGTTAGCTATAAGACTAAAAAAAATCATGATAAGGTTAAATATGACCATATCAGGGATGATAATAACTATATTATGGATGGTACATTTCATGGAATGGCTGATTAAGAACTTTCTCTTGTTGATAGGGAATGGCAAAAGCTTATAATGTCTCACCAACTTGTAAAAAACAATACTCAACACCAAATTTATCAATGAAAATTAATTTAAATAAAGAACACAAAGGAAAATTTTATGAAAAATCTTAAATAAGAAACCTTGGTTGTTTTTCCAACTGATGTATCTTCAGAGTCACCATTGATGCTTTGATAGATGCCTCTAAAGTTTGATTATTGAGAGACAACACCAAAAATATCTCAAATTTTTGGACCAAGATTAAAATAAAGCATTCTAAAAACTATTTACACTTATATTTTCACCCTTTGAGTATATTTAAAATCTATCCTCATCTAATTATAAAAATTTAAACACCTCTAAGCTTGTGAGTAGCATAAGGAATGAGGTGAATCTCTAGATAGGGTGAGCTCACTTGATGTACCACTTTGGATCACAACTAAAAATAAAATTGGGGGGTGAAAAGAGAGAGAGATAATTGAAAATAAACTATCCTAATGGACGTGACACACCAAATATATTTATGAATCCCAACCATATGCATGTTTCACTTGAAATCAAGGGACAAACTAAACATACACTTCTCCAATCTTCATCTTCTCACATCAATGTTACATTGTGAGGTTATGTATGAATGTGAAAAGCTAGGAGGACTATAAAATATACCTATTAGGTAATTAATTAATATAATAAATCACTCAATCCTTGAAAATTACTATAACACTTCACATGCCCTGCAAGAAGGAGCTTTCTAACTACAAATAGATGATGGAATGAAACAATCATGCTAAGGAAACAATAGTTATCACTTATGAAAAATAAAACATTAAAAATTAACACACTAATAAAATTACTTAAAGAGGTAATAATCAGTATTATTATTTATCATAATGTATACAAATGAGTAGGGCTTCTCTATAATCAGGTGGAGGATCTTGTACAATGGTGAAAATGGCTAGTTTTTATAGAACTTGAGAGATAGAAGAGAAGAGATAAGTCAAAGGGTCATAATGATAGTTTTAAAGATGATAAAAAGAGTTAATATTTCATGTTAATATCATATTGGAAAAATAATGCAACGTTAAGAAGTATAAATGTCAATACAAGTCATAAATCTCATGAAAAGTGGCATGAAACCTCCTTGACTAGCTCAGAAAAAATACCTTCATGATTGACATTGTTTGAACACCTCATAAATAATTAGTACTAGGTATAATGATTTTAAATAATTTTAATGGTATTAGGCATGCCTCTCCATTCATTGGTTTCATTTTTGGTCCTATCGAATCACTTGAAAAGGAGCCATCATCATTTATTATCAATAAAACTCCTCTTCCATGTAACCTACACACTTATCCTCAAAATTGGAATTATTTTCTCATTAAAATACATGAGATGAAGTGGAATAAAATTTTAAATACCCTAAATTGCCTTATAATAATTATGGAAACCTTAAAATCACTTTCCCTTATAGTTTTCACACTTCTCACTAGCTTGTCTAATATGCCAATTTTGGCTGGCTAAAATGAAGCATCTATTTTGAACAATTAGGAGATTTTTAATGAAATTAAATTACCATAAGGAGTTATAAAAATTATAAAAATTTCCCCCAAATTTTATTTCACATTCAAAAACATCTATTATCTAGCACAACACAAAAAATGGTCAAATCACCCTTGTTTTTCCATGTCCTTAGAAGTATAGATAGATAAAAATAACTAGAAGTATCTTTAATGTTTAAATTATAAGTTTTAATATGTTTCATGGTAAAAATATGGCATTATAATGCATCTCTAGCTTCGTTTCTCTAGATGGGTCCTTGTAAGGGTTTTAAAAGGTTTCTAAGCAGTTTGACCTCTTAAGGTTCATTCATAAAAAATAGACATCTAACTTGAAAAAAATTCCAAAAACATGGCCTTAAATACCCATAATAACCTCCCCTAACTCCTTTTTCATCCATAAAATGTCTCATGAAAGATATGAGCATTTGAATTTGACCTATCGAGCTTGTTTTCACCATTTATATAGGTCTGAGATATCTCAAGGTCCAAAAGTGGCTTCTTGTGGTTTCATTTTCACTCTAAAATATTTTAAAAATATAAATTCACCCTAGAAACATTTCCAAATTATTTTTAATGCACATATCATGATAGAATGGTGAATGACCCTCCATTTAGTCTTGGCCTAAGCCTTGTTCTATAGGTCTGCCTACAACTTCTATGTTTTATATCATCCTATTTTATTTACTTGAATTACATATGATTATACACATATATAATTACTCCTTATACATTTTAAAATATGGTATAAAACACTCCTAGGGCTAGAAGTGAAATTGACCTATTATTTGGGCTCTATGCCAAAACATAATTCATAGGGCTAGTTACAAACATAACACTTTAGACCCCTCAATTTAGTTTCCTTCATTTTTTATTGGTTCCCAATGTTTTTTTGGATTTTATTAAACTTAATAAACCTCCTTGAAAATTTCAATCATCTTTTGAAGAGTCCTTTTGTCACGTTTTCCCAAAACTACCAATTAGTGCACCTTGGGAAGTGCCCTCTATCTAAGACAAAATATAGGGAAATTCCCTTGTTTTTTATACAATTTTGGATACTATATATTATTAATAAAGTCTGAAATATTCCGTATAAAAAAATTTGGCCCTTGGTTAGGTTTCTAGACCTCTCAAATGCACTAAGAACTCAAGACAAACTTCTAGGTAATTGACTATGTATATGATAGTCATAATTGACTATTTATTTCCCTTTAACACACCCTCTTATCTACATGTTTTATGCTATATATAAAAATTTAAATGCATAAAAATAATTCTTGATATGTTTTAAACTTATTTATCATTCTAACTTATCTCACACCCCTGATATTTCCTTACTCAATCAAAACTAAGTTTCAAATGTGACTATGTTGACCTGTAAACATCACCTATGATTATATATGCATGAATTGAAATTTATAAATGGTGTTATAATACACTTCACATGTTTTATCTTCTTAAAATCATTATTCATTCTTTTATATACCCTTCTTACACCTTACATTACATCTTTGTTCACTGTCCTTCTCAGTCCACATAGTTGACTGTAGGTGCATATAGAGGGTCTAAGAGGTCTGTGTATGCCTTATATCATTACCAAGGGTTTATATAGGTGATAAGGATATTTATATAAATGTTATAGTTTCACTTAATTATCCCAAATTTCTTTATCCTTCATACACACTTAGGAATCACCCAACTGAGCTCTCTTTGTCCAAATCATGAAAACCTTACCTTTAGAACCCAACCTATAGGTGAATATTTGGGAATTAGGACTTAAAATCATGAATTATGACCTTTTAGATCTTAAAAACTGATTTTATATGTTTTTTTACATTTTCATCTATATTTGGGTTGATTTTATGTCAAGAAACTTAAACCTTGTGTTCTCTATCCCTCTTTGCTATTACAACTAGACGTAAGTGCTCATGTTCAAATGAGGGATATTTGAAGGTTATTATATAATAAATTATTGACACTCCAACCTCTCATTTTTGGTTTACATGTTCAAAAATTATCAAAATATTCTTTAATTATCATGAAATAAACATTCTTTAAAAATTTCATCTATGGATGGATGTAGGTGCTCACTAGGCCATTTGTACAGATTGAAGTGTTCATGAGAAGCAAAAAATAAAATATCTTCCTCCCTTAAATATATTTATTTCATGAATGTTTATTTTAATTATTTTTAATCACCCTTTTATGAGGCATATTCTAATTTTCAATTTTGGGTGAAAATGTCTCATATAGATTGAAGCTTTGTAGATTTCACTATTTGTTTCTAGTGTCTAATACAACATTTGGGACCTCCAAGAAATAATCTATATTTTTCATCCTCCCTTAAAAATATTAAATATAATTATCCTAGATGGATGGTAAAATATTAAATAATTAAGGATCATTTAAATTCCTTGAAACTTTGCTATCTTTTATCTTCAAAACCCAGAGGTCTTTTATTTTCTCAATTTAGGGCTTGTGGTCCTTAACATAGTGATTACCTCTTCACAAGTAAACTACATTTCCATTTTCCATATTGATACCAAAATCATGGTATTTCATTGTCAAGGTTTCATTATTAACCTTAATTATAAATTTATCATTCATTTCAAAACTAAAAAACAACTCCCGAACTTTCTTTGATACCATTTATAGGTGGTCATTCTATAGTACAAGCAGATTTAAAAGGAAGTGGTCATGGAATGAAAAATATGCATTGTCTGTCTTGATTTTAGTGGAATAATTTATTTATCAAGAATTAAAAATATACTCCTTATGATTAAAAATGATATACACTACTATTAAATCTCTCATCATATCATGATGCCATCAATAAAGGCTATAAATGCATGGTGAATTGTATATGGGCAATGAGGATGAATTAGTCTAAGTGTTGAGGTAATATGCCTTCTCAATCAAGTAGGTTCTCCTAAATTATGTTTCAATGAAACCTTAGGATGATTCAAACTCAATACAATATTCTAAACTTCCCTTTAAATGTTGAGAAACCTCCATGAAAGCACCTGAAAGTTTACTTTTCTTTCACATGACTGTATGACACTCAAAAACTATACTTTCATTGACATTGCTTGTAAAATTAAATTTATATGATATGAGATCAATTAAACACATTTTAAACATGATTAATTACCTATCATAACCCTTGTAAGACATTTTAAAAACATGAAGATTTGGAAATGGTGGAAATAGATCTATCCTCCTACATAAGACTAGTCTACAAATTTGAGATAGTTTATTCACAAAATAAACTTGAAACTTGAAACTAAGAATTGAAAAAATTATAGGGGGGAGTAAAAATCCTCTATAACCAAACTCAAAAATTGGTTCATGTGGAATTTCTCAAACTAAGGTAAAACCTATAGGGTGCATAGATTAGTAGACAAATTTGAAAGGTCAACTTCTTAGGAATGGTTTATAAAGCTCAAGACACCATTATTCTACAAAAAAACATAAACTGGAAGTTTACATAGTATAAAATATACCCCTAAAATATTTTTTAAGCATCTCATATTTACCATACCAAGAAAAAATTTAAAGGTACTTATACTTGCCAAGAATGGTGAAAAAGTAGCATAATAGTCTTTGGCCAAAAATGGCACTTATAGATCAAAAAACTTGGGACTAATATTTGGGAAGCTAAAGATATATTCCATGATCCTTTCCCATCTGTCACACTTCCCAAAGAGTCATATAATTACCATTTTCTTCTTCTTTCTCAAGAAAACTACCTTTTCTTCTGATGAACCGACCACTTTTTAGTTATGTCAATTACTTAAGACATTTAAGAACACATGAGACATGACATCACATTTTTTAACCTTCACACTTCCCAAAAAACTTGTAAAACTCATTAAATGCTCAATTTTGACCCCTAAAATGACTCAAAAGGACATGTTAGCTAATAAAATAAGTGATCAAGGCTAATATAACATTGAATAACATTAAATGACCTATTATAGACCTTATGATAAAACATTAAACCCCATAAAACACTTAAAACTCAATTTTTAACCTAGGGGTGCCCTAATTTGACCTAAAAGTCAAATTTGGTCAATAGTTTATTGACTCATAGGGGTAGCATGCCTACTATGCTAACTAGACTAGTACCATTATCAGTCCATTAGGCTACAGGAGTCATCTAAATTTTGAGACAAATAAGGATAAATTTTACCATTTATCATTAATACAAGACCACTGATTACCTCAACCACATAAAATAAGGGCACACACAAAATAAGACAACAAACTAAAAAGACACACCCACACATGTGTGCTCAAAGCACTTAGGAAAATCTAAAAACAAATATCATGCATAACTAGAAACTAATCGTAAATCCTTTCTAGAATCAAAAGGAAAACCTCTTGAACCATCTTCATGGTGAGATGAAACATAGTGCCAAGCATGTTTCTCCTTGGATTGAATGATTTATAGATCATACCTATTCCTTAACACTTCACTTGACTTTCTCTCAATTAGATCATCTTCAAATAGGTCTCTAGTGTAGATCTATTCCTCTTTAACATGTTCACATAATTCATAGTTCTTCCCACTCTTCATTTCATGGTCAATTTGTATCTTTGTAGTAGGCATGGATTCAAGAGGATTGACTTCTTTTTCATTAGAAGATTGAGGCCAATAGGAATTTATTCCATATTTCAAGAGATGATGTGTTTTTACCAACTGATTAAGAATATTATATCCCATATTTTTTACTTCAAACATGTCATTATGAAATGTATATGCTTCTTTAAATGACATATTTGAAAGGTTGTTTTTCTTTTGCATACTCAGTTGAGTACCAAGGTTGCCTTCTCCATCTTTGACAAATTCATAGCCTCTTTCAAGAAGGGTATATCCTTCTCTAATTATTTCAAACAATTCATCCAAAGGCTGATTGTGAACTTGTTCTTTTCCATCCATTTTATCTTTCAAAGTAATGGAAGAGCTAATGATCCTTTCTTCCTCTTTGGTAAAAGGAAGACATTCTTCTTCATCTACCCAATAAAAAAAATTCACACAAGACATCCAATATTATTCATCCTTCATGATCTCTTGAGAGCTCTCAAATTTCATTTCAATCTCTATAATATTACTTTGGTTATCAAGGGATAAACGATCCTCTATCTCCTTTGTCAATCCAAGACTAGGCATTTTAAATTCATGTGACTTAGTCCAATGAGGCTTCTAAGGAGTTAGTCTCTCTTCAAGTAAAATTTATATGTTTTTTTCAACCAAATACTCCTCATTATGTTCCCATAACATAATTACATCAATTCAAAGGGTGATGCGGTGAGGAAAAGATGAACTAGTTGGTGGAGGTGGCACATAGAACTCAAAATCAGATTGAGAGTGAAATGTAGGAGGCTCTTTTAGAAGCTCTTGAGGAAGGGGAGATAGAATTTGGGATAAAACAAGTTAATTTTATTCATTCAAATTGATATACACTTCATTCACATTTTATTTATCTTGATTAATCTCTTGAGGAAGTGTGGATGGAGTGTGTTTAGGCATAGGATCTTCTTTTGTGTCTAAACCTTCCATCACACCTTGACTCAATAATCTCATCTTTGACTCTAACTCTTCAATTTGTTTGGCTAGATTCTCTTGGAAAATCCTTTCTTAAAGTTCATATGAATCATCATGAGTATGGGTAATATATGAGTATTGACATTAAAAATAATAAGTTTATTAAGGAAGGATGGGAGGGACTTGCAAAGGATCAACTCTATTCTCCACTTCACACTCCTTGACAATGCTTCTATCTTCTTTCTTTCCCCATGATTACACCATCTTACTCTAGCTTAAGATGTTAGGATTATAATTATCTTTCTAAGGTGGTAGGGATTTAATATTAGATGGAAATGAGGGCTTGAATTCCACTTCCTTTTATACTAAGATGGACTGTTGTATTTGCTTAGTGTCTAACTTAATTTGTCTATCACGGTTTGCTTTAAACACATGGCTAGTCTTTCCAACTCTCTCTTCCTTTTGATTTGGAAAAGGATAGATTTGGAAATTTTGATTAGGATCATGAGTAGGGCTCAAATATGGATGATAGGAAACTTGAGGAATTTTATATGAAGGTTGATATACTTGGTAAGGTTTCCTCTTATAAACTCCTAGCCTAACCTCTAATAAAGAAACTAGGCCACTCACATCAAGCATCTCACTTGTGAACCTTTGCTAATTGGCTCTCTCAATAGGTACCCACTCTCTTTTAACCAAATCTAATGCATCTCTAATCTTATGAATAATATTTATAAGAACATCTTGACCACATCCTCTTAGATTATCAAGCTCCAACATGTACCTCTCATAGCCCAAAAGAGTCTTCTTGAAGGTGGAAATGGATGGAGTTGGGAAGTGGCTAAGTTAACTAGGAGAAGCAAGATTTTGTATGAGGATAGATATAAGACTAATAAAACTCATGATAAATTTGAATATGATCATATTTTTGTTGACAATAACTATATTGGGCTTGGTAAACTTCATGGAATGGTTTATTAAGAACTTGATCTTGTTGAGAGGGAATGGCAAAAGCTTGTAATGTCTCACCAACTTGCAAAGAATAATACTCAACACATAAATTAAAAATGAAATTTAATTGAAAGTAAGAACACTAAGGAAAATTTTACCAACAATATTAAAAAGTAAACTTGTCTTTCTTGACCAACTAATGTATCTTTGGAGTCACCATTGATGGTTTGATAGATGCCTTCAAAGATTGATTATTGAGAGACAACACCAAAAATATCTAAACTCCTTAGACCAAGAGTCCCAATAGGTGTGTAAAAAACTATTTTCACTTTGATTTGAATAATTTTATGATATATAAAATCTCTCATCATCCAATTGGCACAATGGAAACACCTCTAGGATTATGGGTAGCTTAAAGAATGAGGTGAATATCTAGATAAGGCTAGCGCCCTTAATGTACCACTTTGGATCACAACTACAACTAAAATTGGGGGTGAAAATGGAGAGAGATAAATAAAAACAAGATATCCTAAGGGATGTGATACACCAAATAAGATGATGACTCCAAACCATATGCATGTTACACTTGAAATCAAGGGATAAACTGAACATACACTTCTCCAATCTTCATCTTCTCACATCAATGTGATGTTATGGATGAATGTGAAAAGCTAGAAGAAATAGATAAGAGGAATATGAGGGTACTAATGAATATAATAAATCACTCAATCCTTAAAATTTATGAGAACACTTCACATGCCCTACAAGAATAAGCTTTCCAATTACAAATAGATGATCGAATGAAACAATCATGCTAAAGAAATAATAGTTATCACTTATGTAAAATAAAAAATTTACAAATGAAAACACAAATAAAATTCAAGGAATAGGTAAACATTATTACTATTATTGATCAAAAGGTATTAAAATGATTAATTTTTCACCATACTTAGGTGGATCATCCTATACAATGGCCAAAATGGCTAGTTCTTATAGAACTTGAGAGAGTGAAGAGAAGAGAGAAGTCCAAGGGTCATAAGGAAACTTTTAAAGCTGATAAAAATATCTAATTATGTATGGGAAGATGATATTGGATGAAACATGAAAGGTCAAGAAGTACAAATGTCAATCCAAGTCATAAACATCATGAAAAGTGGCATGAAAACTCCTTGACTAGCTCAAAAAATCTACCTCCATGATTAAACCTATTTAAACACCTAATAAATAATTATGACCAGGTATAATGATTTAAATGGATTGTAAGGGTCTTATTTAGGCCTCTCTATGCATTAGTTACATGTATGTTCTTCTAGAATCACCTAGAAGAGAGCCATCATCATTTACTATCAAGAAAACTCATCTTTCATGCACCCTTCACATTTGTCCTCAAACTTGGCATCAATTTATCATGAAAATAAATGGGATGAAATGTATTAAATTTTTTAATACCCTCCATGTACTTATAAGCATCAAGGACAGCTTAAAATCACTTTCCCTTAGAGTTTTCACACTTCTCACTAGCTTGTCCAATATGCTAGTTTTGACTGGCTGAGATGAAGAACCTACATTAAATTTTTTTTTTTTATTTAATTTAAATGACCATATAGAGTTATAAAAATTATAAAAATTTCCCCCAAACTTGATTCCACCTTCAAACTCCTATATCTTGCACAACAAAAAAGGGAAAAAATACACTATTTTTACCATGTCCATAGAAGTATGTATAGATAAAAAGCATTAGGATTAGATTTAGGTGTTAATTTAAAAGTTACAATATGTTTCATAGTCAAAATATGACATTATAATGCATCTCCATATTCATTTCTCTAGACTAGTCCTTATAAAGGTCTCAGAGGATTTCTAAGTAGTTTTACCTCTTAAGGTTCATTCATAAAAAATAGATATCCAAATTTTAAAAAAATTACACAAACATGGCCTTCAAGACCCATAATAACCTCCCCTAACTCCTTTGGCATCCATGCATTTCCTTATAAAAGATATGAGAATTTGAATTTGACATATCAAGTTTGTTTTCACCATTAGTATCAATGTGAGATGTCTCAAGGTCCAAAAATGGATTATTTTGGTTTCCTTTGAACTCTAAAAGCTTTAAAACATCTAAATTAACCCTAAAATAATGTAAAAATTATTTTTAATTCAAATCTCATTATATAATGGTGAATGACCCCTCCATTTAGTCTTGGCCTAAGCCTTGTTCTATAGGCCTGCTTGCAACTTCTATGTTTTAGATCATCCTATTTAATTTAATTTAATTATATATGATTATACACATATATAATTACTCCATATAAATTTTATAATAGGTTAAAAATCACTCCTATGGTGAGAAGTGAAATTGACCTATTGTTTGGGCTATAAGACAAAACATGCTTAGTAGGGCTTACTACAAACTTAATACTTTAAAACTCTCAATTTAGTTTCCTTCCTCTATGTTTGGTTACCCATGTTTGTTTTTATGTAATTCATCTTAATAAACCTCCTCAAAAATTTCAATCATCTCCTATAGATTCCTTTTGTCACCTTTTCAAAAAACTACCAATTAGTACACCTTAGGAAGTGCCCTCTGTCTGAGATAAAAAAGAGGGAATTTCCCTTGTTTTTCAAACAATGGTGGATAGTATATAGTATTATTAAAGTCCCAAATATTCCTTATACAAAATTTGGTCCCTTTTTTAGGTTTCTATACCTCTCAAATGCACTAGGAACTCAAAATATACCTCTAGGTAATGAACTGTGTATATGACAGTCAGAAATGACTATGCATTTCCCTTTAACACTATCTTATCTATATGGTTTGTGTTAGAGATAACACTTTAAAGGCATAAACATCATGATTTATATGTCTTAAACTCCTTTATAATTATAACTTATCTTATACCCTTGATATTTCTTTATTCAAAATTGAGTTTCAACTATGACTATGCTGACCTCCAAAAATCACCTATATATATGCATGAATTGACCTTGTAGATTTCACTATTTTTTTATAGTGTCTAAATTACAACGTTTGAGACCTCCAAGAACCAATAAATATTTCTCAACCTCCCTTTAAACTATGTAATATCATTATCCTAGATGGATGGTATAAGCTTAAATCATTAGGTATCATTAAAAGTTCTTGAAACTATGCTATATGTTATCTCTAAAACCCACAGGACCTCTATTTTCTCAATTTAGGGCATGTGTTCCTAAACATAGTGATTAAATCTTCTAAAATTGAACTATAGTGCCATTTTCCATCTTGATACATAAATCATGGTCTTCCATGGTCAAGTTTTCATTTTAACCTTAATAATAACTTTATCATTCATTCCAAAATTTCAAAACAACTCCCCAACTCTCTATTATACCATCTGTAGGTGGTCATTCTATAGTATAGGTAGATTTGAGAGGAAGTGGTCATGGGATAACAATATGCATTGTCATGTCTTAATTTTATTAGTTTAAGGTATTTCTTAAGACTCTTAAATAGAATCCTTATGTTTTAAAAGGCTAGACATCACTATTAAATCTCTCATCATAACATGATGTCATTATTAAAGGTTGTATATGTATGGTGAACTATATATGGGAAGTGAGGATGAATTAATCTAAGTATTGAGGGAATTTATCTTATCAATCAAGTGGTTTATCTTCAATGGTGTTGCAATGAAACCTCAAGATGATTCAAACTCAATACAAGCTTCTACACTTCACTTTCAACATTGAGAAACCTCCATGAAAGCACTTGAAAGTGTACTTTTCTTTCACATGATTATATGGCACTCAAAAATTGTACTTTTATGGACATTTCTTGGAAATGAAATTGAGATGACATGAGATCATTTGACCACATTGGAAACATGAGTAATGACATATCATAACCCCTAGAAAACATTTACAAAACATGAATATCTATAAATGGTGAAAATAGGCATGTCCTCCCACATAAGACCAATATAAAAATTTGAGATAGTTTGCTAATCAAACTAAGCATGGAGCACATCCTCTGAAATCAACATCAGCAACTAGTTTATATGAATTTTCTTAAACCAAGGAAAAAACCTATAGGGTGTACATATTAGTAGGCAAATTTGAAAGGTTAACTTCTTAATAATGGTTCATAAAGCTCAAGAAACCATTCCTCTGCAATCAAACATCAAATAGAATATTACTAAGTGTATAATATACCCTTAAATTTTTTTTCATGAAACCTCTCATGTTGGCCATACCAAGTAAAAACTTGAAGTTCACTTCTACTTGCCAAGAAGGGTGAAAAAGTAGCATAATAGTTTTGGGCCAAAATGGCACTTATAGATCAAAACAAACATGGGATTGAGATTGAAAAGCTAAAGAGACACACCATGATCCTTTCCCATGTGGAAAACTTCCTAAAGAGCCGTACAAGTGCCATTTTCTTCTTATTTATCAAGAAAACTACCTTTTCTTCTAATGAACCTTCCACTTCTTAGTTATGTCAGTTACCTAAGAACTATCAGGACACATGGGACATGAAATCACATTTTTAGCCTTCACATTTCCCAAGAAACTTGTATAACTCATTAAATGCTCAATTTTAACCCCAAAAATGACTCAAAAGGACATGTTGGATAATAAAATAAGTGACCAAGGATAATATAACATTGAATAACATTAAATGACCTATTATAGACCTTATTATGAAGCATTAAACCCCTTAAAACACTTAAAACTCAATTTTTTACCTCAAGGTGCACCAATTTGACCTAAAAGTCAAATTTGGTCAATACGTCCTTGCCAAAAAAATTTGTAAACTTGCCTCACATGCATTAAATATCATGTTTCTCATAGTTCACCCTAACACACCTACATAATAGATGACAAAGTACACTCTAATAGTGCATAACACTCACACAATTAGTAACAACTCAACAAGTTACTAAAGTGGTGTAGTGATCTCTTCATAGAGCCTAAAGGTCTTCCAAAACACTACAAAATAAAACTCTACATAAATTTTGTCCTTGAATTTTATATTTTTAATAGCCCACGTATCATAGATTATTTTGTGAGAATGATGAAATCCAAAACTAGATACAAGATCTCCTTGATCAAGGCAAGATCAGGTCTAGCTCTTTTCCTTATGAGAGTTTGATAGTCTTCAAACCCATAAAGGATGGGTCTTAGTGAATCTACATATACTATCAAGTACTTAATAAAATAAAGATGAATAATTGATACCCACTACCACACATTGATGGCATTTTAGACCAAATCTAAGGTGCTCAATACTTCACCAAAATTGACTTGAATTTAGGTTACCATCAGATTCTAGTCCATATTGAAGACATCTAGAAGACAATATTCAAGACACAATAAGGATTGTATGAGTGGTTGGTCATACATTTCATCCTAACCAATGTGTCAACCACATTCATTCCCTTAATACATGATTTACTCAACCCTTTCCATAACTCCATCATCATTGCATACTTATATGACATTCTCATCTTTATTAAGACTTGAGAGGAGCATATAAGACATATCTCACATGTCTTAAAAATCTTACATCAACATATGTTTCAAGATAACTTAGCAAATTATGTGTTCGGTGTTATGTAGATCTAATTCTTGGGCTACATTATTGATCACACAAGCATCCATGTAGATCCAAATAAGATCAAAGTAATCCAATATTGGCCTAATCCATGTAATCTCATAGAATTAAGGATTTTTATTAGACTAACTAACTTCTACCATAGGTTAATCCTTGGTCTCTCACACATCTCTTGGGTTCTCAGCCATATTACATGTGCAAAAACTAAGTTCTATTAGACTCATGTGAAACTTTTTTATTTTTAGGACTCAATAAATCCCTTTACATATTGTGTATTCTTATAATTCCTAATATTTCACATTCCTTCAAAATTCACATTGATTTATCTGACTACACAATTGATGTAATGATCATGCAACATGGATTTGGTTGCATACCACTTAGATTAATTTACTGACATGGTGTAAAGGTACTCTACCTATGAAAAATAATTGTATGTTATTATTCAATTAATTAAATAATGAAATCACTACATTTATGAAAGGATATAGTTGTTCATTCAAACCACAAGCCACTTGAGTTCTTATAGATGCAAAACAAGCTAGAGAATGTACAACAAATGAAATGGATGACTTATTTGAAATAGTTTCATTTGGTGATCAATCAAAAGACAGGGAAGAATAATAAGGTAGTTTATTCCCTTATTCAACTGCTATTTCATGTGCTCATCATAGTGTTATACATGTGTGTCTATAACTTCATAGACTAGGTATTCTTCTACTTAGTTGACTAAGACTTTGTAGTAACTTACACTAACCTAATTCAAGGTAAACAATTTAAGGAGTTCTACTTTTCTAACCATATTCTCTAAAATCTCATAAATCTATATGTTCCTAATGGCACACCTCACTAATAACTCATTTGATAGGTTCACTATGCCAAGACCTTAGGATATTTTGACATGATAAATACTCTAGTCATATTGTATTTATGATTCTACATGTTGTACATGTACACAGATGTGGAATGCCACATCAAGCCTTGCATTACTTATTGTATCATCAAGCCCATGAATAGGAATCTAGGACTTTACACACCTTTACCAATTCTATCCAGACCATGGGAAAATATCATCATGGATTTCATGATTGGGTTACTTATGATGAGATGATAACATGATGTTATGTTCATCATAGTGGATAGGTTTTCTAAAATGGATATCATGGTCATATTCAATAAAGAAATTAATGCAATTGGAAATGCTTAAGCTTTATTCAACCATGTTTGGGTTCATGTTGTTCTTCTAACATCCATCATCTTTGACTAAGATTCACATTTTGTAAGTCACTTTTTTTAAGCATTATGGGACTTGATCAGTACATAAATATATTTGTTGACATATTTTCATCCACATACATATAGGAAAACCTAAGTGGTAAATTACGCACTTATTCATTTTATGTGAATGTAAAACCATGCACATTCTCACACTTAGGATGAAAATATCATATACATTCAACATTCTTATAATATATCTCTTCATAGGCTTATGGGTCATAGTCCATTCTAGACATGTCTTGGGTTTCAACCTTTGGCACCTCTTGACATTTATAATTACACACTAGCTAGTACTAAGTCACACATAGAGGAATGGGAAGTAGACAAGGTCAAGAAGTTTCTAAGATACATTTATTTTATTCATCAATATGTTTATTATATTCTCTCTTGAACATAAAAAAAGTACAAGGAGTGTCATGACACACATTACACACCTCACACATTTTGAGTTAGTGATAAATTTTGGCTACACCTTTAAAAGGAATGATTGAAAGGTCTAAATTATAATATCAAGCCTCTATGTTATGTTACTTACACCATTATACATGCATTTTGTGAGAACACCTTTGTTCTTGATCTACTCTAGTAATTGGGCATACACCCAATGTTGGCCAATTTTGTCCCACATACCAAGCTTATACTATCATGGATCAAGTTAATAATATCTTCACTTAGAAGGCTCTTGGGACTATTAGATCAAATGGGTTCATCCATTTTGGTAAGAAGAACATCTTCTAATAATTTGGTGCCTCCATAGCTTTTACACTTCAAGTTACAGGCCTTCCAAGTCGGTCAAAAATCATAGGATGTTCATGCTAACATCAAGTTAAATCCACTACAAAAATCCATATGAGACTAAATTTGATGGTCTATGGGACATAAATTATGGTCATGCAAATTTATTTTAATGGGAGCAATGGACATAAATTTTAATATCATGAACTAGACATTAGTTTTCAAACAGAGCATCCCAACAGATCAATGATTGGCATTTGATCATACATTTAGATGTAATGGTGAGCTAATTCAAAATGGGTCAGCAAATATCAATACTAAATTCATGCATAACAAGTGTCAACAACAAATTTGATTATCAAAGACTAGATAATCAATGGGATTTTGTACCAAGTAAGATCAATGAAGTGAGATGAGTTGATATGTCAACGAGCTGAGTTAGATTTTGATGGCAATCAGAATAAAGGTAAGCCTAGGGTTTTTGACAAAGGTTGGGAAGCCATTTTTGACCAAGGGAAAAAAGCTTTTTTAGGTCATCCTGACTCCATTAAATCTCATTCAAATGCCATGTAGTGGTCAATATGATGCATTTAGGTATAAATAATATAAGGGATTACCATTATAGCTTAATATAGACTTCTATCTCAACATTTGTATAGCTTTTAGGGTTCATTCTTATGAATATGTTCACCATTTATAAATTACCTAGGTGTGGTGAGCTCTTATATTTTACAAAGATTGATGGGTATTTTTAGACCTAATGGGAGTCCAAAAGAGGCTGTGGTCTATAGGTCTACATTAATATGGACAACTATGGGAAAACCAATGACCTTGTATTATTTCTCCATCTATAGGTGGGACCTATGATCTAGATATGGAAATGGAACAAATACGTGATAAATTCAAAGGGGCCCATCCTCGACAAAGCATGTACTATGCCACTAAAGGCATGACATGATTATCAATATCAAGAATTGAGGACTTGATCCCCATAAGCACATCAAGTGGAACTAGGGTCACAAAGTGGTTAATTGATAGTGGAATAAGTAGTTAAGGGCATTTTTTTTACTTAAATAGACTTAATCATCATGGAATAAACCCTTGTCTCTATTAGGACACTCTCAACCAATGAGAAGAGCTTAGGGACCAATGGGACAAAAGCAGGTCCATTTGTTGATCAAGACACATATGCAGAAGGAAATCAATGAGATTCCACCTCACTTTTTGATCATGATGATCTTTTCTCCATTCTCCAAGGAATTTTTCCCATCTCTCTTTCTCCCTTTTTTTATATATAGAGGTTTTTCAAAAATAATGGATCCTCTTTGTATTTTCTCTAATCCCTCTCTTGCACATGACTAAACTCTACCAAGCTAGAGCTTGTAACCTCTTGAAATGAATAGAAGGATGTGTTTTAGATTTCATTATTCTGGTATAGTGTGTACATTTTAGATTTGCATATGTGGTAGATGTTTCTCCCTTGTCAAATTATGATCTCACCTATCTAATAATTCATCTAGTTATGTAGGTCATGTTTAGTGTTCTACATCTCTTTATTAAAGCCCATATGTGGATACTGTGACTAGTTAGTGTCTTAATTTATACCTCTCCTATATTTCCCTTAGCTTAGATCATTTGGTGAACCTCTTCATGAAAAACTTATGTATGATAGATATTTAGGATCTTAGTTTTGGTCTTTTACTTATTTAATTAGTATTTTAAGAGTCAAGTAGGGTGGATCAACCCATAATTTAGGTGCATCACCGCATATTATAATAGGTTTTACTTTATTCAAACCTCTTAACTATTTTCACCCCAACCACTTCTTAGGTTTTAGAATCAAAGGTCCGAATTATAAAATCTAAGGAGGTAGACACATAAACAATCATAGATATCTAGTCTAGTTATAGGCATCCCATAGCCTTAGACCATTCCCATATTAGTCCAAGTTCGGGTCAGACTTGAAAAAATCTAACCTATATTGGGTTCTATATAGATAACTAATATTTCTATCATGTTTAGTGGTACAAGGTCCAAAAGAGTGGAAATATCTTGGTGTGTCTTTCCTCTAATTAGCTTTTAGAAGCAAGCACATTAACACCAATTCTAACTCCAAATCAAAGCTTCTAGTTATGAGCAGACTAGATATGTATCATTGAAATTTTTAGTCAGTTCTTACATCTCATTTGACATATGAGGTCAATATGAATAGTTGCAGTGAATATTCCTATTATCCACCTCCTTGTCAGTAACTCCAATATGATTCTCATGATCCATATGATCTTAATCATCCCTACCAAGATTTTTATCAAATTTATGAGGAGCCTTGGCAAGTTTCTCATGATTATTTATATCAATGGACTAGCTCTAACCTTCATCATGATCCTCACTAATAACATGAGGACTTATTTTAGTCATATATGCAAGGATATTGCCACGATCCTCCATATGAATAGCAAGCCCATCACAATATTTATCTTCATTAACTTATCATGATCCATCTATACCATCACTTAAGTAGACTCTAATAAGCCTTGACAATCATGTATTAGAATTGTGCTCATATAAATATCATGGCCAAGATATCCCTACTCACCTAGTTCATTATGTGAGAGAGTCATTGTAGTAAATAAAATAAGAATGGACACCTTTTGAGAGAAAAAATTGGAAGAATATCATAGGTGAGATGTTGGATGTAGGTGGTTACATTAAAAAAAATTTGAGGGAAAGATAAAAGGCCTTGAGGAATAGTAGGTCCAAAGTAACAGTAGGTCTAACCTCACCAATTTTATGTGCCTCAATATACACCTCCTCAACATTATTATGTGCCACCCATTCCTCCCCAAGAGACCATTCCAAGTAGCCCTTTGAATGTCCCAAGTTATTCATATGTTCCTTAGACCTTTCCTTCTTGGAGTTCAATCTAAGAGATTTATCAAAGAAAGGATATTTTTGTGGAAAAATGTATTATTAAGGTTCAAGATTCCATCCATCCTTAATAACACCTTATGAAGTCCTTCAAGGTTCCAAGCTAAAACCAAGTGGTGAAATCGTGGGGTGGGCAAAGTGAGGTAAATATGGAGTTGAGGACCCAAGTTGAAGAAGTATATGAACCTATAAAAACCTCTCTCACCCATCCTCAAGAGTCTTTTGGTGTTTCTTATATTCATGAAGCTATTAACCACCTTAAAGAGGAGATATTCCAAGAGAATATTAATAGGTAAATCAAAGAGTTAGAGCTAAAGATAAGGAAATAGGAGGAGAACTAGAATAAAAAGGTCAAATTATAACCTTTATCTTTCCCATATTTTATCCAATTCATGCATTCAAGCAAATCCAAGGTCATTCAACCCCCATCCCTCCCTCCTCAAGAATCTAGGTCATTTCTATCTTGGAAATCCATCCAGAGTAACATGAAAAAGGAGGAGGACATGACTGTAAAATACAAGTAGATGAATTGAGGAGGTGTCACACATGTCTCATATCTCTTGGATTCATACCAATACTATCCTATGCCACTCCTTCAAGTGGTAATTATGAACTCTATGTTGAACTCACAACTAATAATGATGGATTATCAGAGTGAAAAGATGAGATTAGTACTGGGACACCACTTGACAAGGGAAATCATGTCTTAGTCTTTCATAATTTAAAAGAGGGTGAGCTACAAGAGAAAATTAAATTTGGAGATAAATCCAATAGGGGGAAGTCTAAGATGTGGATTAAGAGGTTATTTCTCAACAACATCTTGATCACATATCAATTGTCCAAGATCAAGAGTTTTCTCAAGATCTTGTGATAGTTGATATAGATTAAGTATAGGATCATCTTTATCTGGAAGGTATTCATTAAGACAACTCACATATGACCATTTGTGAGGTAGAGTGAATTATTAAAGAATAATACCATTGTAAATAATTATACCATGATTTCATGGGTGAATTGATGAACTTAAGATGGTAGACTTGGATGATGGGATAGTATAGCTAGTTGAATCTTCATATGAGGCTTCCATTAATGTTTTGGATCTTCAATAATATAGTGCTAATTTGGATATGCTTAAGCAAAATGATAAGGATGGTCTTGATGATATATTGGTAAAAATGGAGGACATAAATGAGATTGAGATATCTCTTATTAAATATCTTTGTCAAGTTGAGGATCAAGTGATTAAGAAGGTGGACAAAGAATTTTTTGAGGACAATGACCAAGATTGGGTAGAATATGTATATATCATTGATGAGCCTAAGTAACTTGAATCAAATAAGAAGCCTAGTCTTATTGAGGACACCATGGAAATCAAAGAAGTATGCCTTGTTGAATTAGTACTGGAGGTTGTAGTTAAGGAGCTATATGAGAAATTTCAGACTATTTGGATGTATATAGTTGACCTATTTGGAGTAGCTTGATTAACATTGAACATAATGATAAGGAGGTTGACAATTTAAGCAAATAAAAATTAGGCATCAAGACCAAGAGTCAAGGAGCTACATGCCTCATTTAATTTCACATCCCATGAGGAAAGAAAATTGTCAAAATTTCCTTTTGATCTAGGAGGAAAGGTACACATAGTTTTAGGCTTTATATATTAGATTAATGTTGTTCAAATTTATCTTATTGTTGATTTATCACATTTTTTTGTTGTCCCTATTTTTTTTAGTAGGTTATTTTCCTTTCAATAAATGCCTTGGGCACTCTGTCTTATTTTGTTCTATTTTTGGTCCATGTTTTTGTTTCAAGAAAGGTTAGAGTAAGATTGGAAATAGGTCAATGTGTTGTACCCAAATAGAGACTCAATTCCTAATGGACTAGACTAGGCATATGGTCTAAGTTCTTTTGCATAGAAAGGTATATAACCCCTATGAGTCACTAAAGATGTTAGCCAATTTTGGCCCACATACCAAGCTTGTATTAGCATGGATCATGTTGTTAATGGATGATTAAGATGGACATGGTTTCAGAGACCCTTCAAAATGTCAAGAGTTCCTAGAATAATATGGTAGTACATGGTTTTCATTTGGTTCTTCATTGTGTTCATCTAAACATATTGAGTCTAGTGGTAAAAATTTTGAGTAGGCACTTTGATGATGTCATAATTTCCACATGTGGATGAGCTAGGGAGAATTTGTCATTTAGGTTTTTTCACATTAATCCCAAGAACATATGTACCAAGTTTTTGGTCATCCACCAAAGCACATAAAAAGATATGAAAACCCAAAGTTGGCCTCTCAAGAAAAATCCACTAATTTTCCATAGTTAGCCATTTTTTAAGAAGATCACACAAATCCAAGTGACAATTTAACAAGGCCATATCTCACACATGTGGCATTTTTAGAAAAAAATGATTATATTGGTTTGTTTTGCTTACTCCCTAGTTGTTATGTGTTAAGTTTCAGGTCATCTATCGAAGCACAAAAAAGCTATGCATGTTCAAAGTTGTCTCCCTAATAAAATTTTGCTAAGTTTCCCATACTTAGCCAAATAAAATAGACTAAGCTAAGATGTCATGTAGGATCAAATGGAATAGACAACTTATGCATTTAATATCTTAACTTAGAAGACTCTGGGGACCATAAAATTAAATGGGTTCATCCCTTTTGGTAAGAAGAATCTCTTAAAAATTTGGTGCCTTCAAAGTTAGTAAAAAAACATAGGACATTCTCACTAAAACCAAGTTAAATCCACTATAGAAATCCATACGAGCCTAAATTTGATAGTATATGGGATGTCAATGACATTCATGTGAACATCTTTTGATGGGATTAAGGATGTCAATTTTAATATCATGAACTAGCCATTGGATTTCAAACAATGGGTCCTAGTAAATCAATAGTTGGAATTTGATCATACATTTAGATCTAAAAGTGAGTGGAGGTCAAAGGGTTTAGTGAATATCAAGAGTAAATATGTGTATAACAAGCTTTAATAGCATTTTCAATTATCAGAGAATCAATGATCAATGGGATTTCATATGAAATAAGACAAAGAGTGCAATATGAGTCAATATGTCAATGATCCAAGTCAGATTTCAACTACCAATCATAACAAAGGCAATCCTAGGGTTTTTGTTATAGGTTGGGAATCCATTTTTAACCAAGATAAAAAAGGTTTTACAGGGTCATCTAGATGCCATTAAATCTTGTTCAAACACTATGGAGAAGTCAATATGATGCAATTAGGTATAAGGAATATAAGGAACCACCATTAGAGATTAATATAGACTTTTAGATCGACCATTTTATTTCTTGTAGGGTTCATTATTGTGACTATGTTCTCCATTTATAAATAAAGACCTAGGTGTGGTGAGCTCTTAGCTCTCACAAAGATTTATGGGTATTTTTAGACCTAATGGGAGTCCAAAAGAGGCTAGGGTCTATAGGTTTTCACTAATATGGAGAACTATGGGGAAACCAATGACCTTAGATTATTTTTCCATCTATAGGTGGGACCTATGATCAAAATATGGAAATGTAACAAATATGTGATAAATGCAAAGGGGTCCATCTTTGATAAAGCAAGTACTCTACTACTCAAGGCATGGCATTATTGTCAGTATCAAGAGTCAAATATTTAATCCCCATAAGAATGTCATGTGGACTTAGGGTCCCAAGCTGGTGAATTGATAGTCAAAGAAGTAATTAAGGGTATTTTTTTGGCTCAAACAAACCTATTCATCATAGAATAAACTCATCTCAAGTAGTAAACTCTCAGCCAATGAGAGGATCTCAAGGACTAGTGGGATAAATGGAGGTCCATTTCTTGATCAGGACACATATGTAGAAGGTAATCAATGATTTTCCACCTCAGTTCTTGATCATGATGATCTTTTCTCCATTTTCCAAGGCATTATTCCCATCTCTTTTTCTCCTTTTATGCTATATATAGAGGCTTTTGAACCAAAAAAGGGATCCTATCTATATTTTATCTACTCACTCTCTTGGACATGACCAAACTCTACCAAGATGAAGCTTGTAAGCTCTTGAAATGAATAGAAGTTTGTGTTTTATATTTCATTGTTATGGTATAGTTTGTACATGTTATATTTGCATATGTGGTAGAAGTTTCTCCCTTGTCAAATTACGATCTCACTTAGGTACTAGTTCATCTAGTTATTTAGGTCATGTTTAGTGTTCTACATATCTTGATTGAATCTCACATATGGATATTGTGACTCATTAGTGTCTTAATTTAGACCTCTCCTTCATTTCCCTTAGTTTAGATCATTTGGTGAACCTCATCATGAAACACTTATGTATGATAGATATTTAAGATCCTAGATCTAGTCTTTTACTTATTTCATTAGTGTTCTAAGAGTCAAGTAGGGTAGATCAACCCAAAATATAGGTGAAGTACCACATATTAGAATAGCTTTTACTTTATGCAAACTTCTTAACTCTCTTTACCCCAACTAGTTTTTAGGTTTTAGATACAAAGGTCCAATTTATAAAATCTAAGGAGATAGCCTAATAAAAAATATTAGAGTTTTGGTCTAGTTATAGACATCCCATAGCCTTAGACCATTCCTATGTTAGTCTAGGTATGGTTTAGAATTGAAAAACTATGACCTCTATTGGGTGATATCTAGATAGCTAACACCCAATCTTCAATGTAGAACTTATTAAGCCTTACACTCCACCACTTATTGAGAAAACAATAACACAACATCATTTTGATTTGTATCCTAAACACTTATGCTTTTTAGATAAGGACCTAACCATTAAATTGATAGACACATTCATCCACCATTGCACACATCATCTTTTTTAAGTGGTCAAGGTTTGATAATATTTTGATCAAGTGAATTGGTACACTTATAAGCAATTTTGAGTGTCTTTTTATCAAATACACACTGACACAATAGATACCATTACTCTTTAAAAAAGGTAAAATGATCTAATTATAGTTTTTTCATAGTCAAATACACTCCTTGTTTGTTCTACTATGTAAAGTTTTAACAACTCACACAATCATGTGCACTCTTTTGCCCAATTTGTTTTACTTACACACATGTCCTACACTTTCTTATAGACTTTTATGCAATGGTCACCTCATATCATAGCCTACACACCTCACTATGAACCTCATATCTCATAGTATTATGTGCCTCAAGATCATCTACTTTCAAAATCTCTTATTCCTTCAAGCCCCACCTTAGCACAACCATATGTCAACCTACCCCAATTGTGTGATTTAAAATGTGTCCCAACTAATTTTTAGCCACCATCTGAGGATCACATAATTGGGAATCATTGAATACAACCTAGATATTAATTACTTAGACCATTTCCAATTACCACATTTAATAGAAGATTAGTGTACATACTAATGTCCTCATTATTAGTTGTACAATAGTTATCACTACTCTTGTATTATGCATGTAAAATATGTAACATACACATCTAGAATAAGAGTTATAAACATAACCAAATCAATTCCATATATGTATTCATAACATAGTTAGCTTGCTTCATGTATCTACTCTATATACATGCACTATATATATTATACTTTGTATTCCCTATTATTTGATTTATGAATATAAGTTACATTTTATATAAGTAAGATGTATGGTCCATTGGATATGTGTTTTAATGATCCATCTAAATCCCCTTCATGTATTGACTCTACACAACCAACTTGGTTTTGCCCCACACACTTGGTCATGAGCCTTGTGGTGCAAATTAGATCATCTCGTAAGCACATGTTAATTACATGTGTCTACAATGTGAAGTTCAAGAATTCCTTTTTGGCCTTTTCCACTTCCAACTATATTTTTATTAATAAATCCTCATATCCTTGTATTTTTTCAAAAAATTCAATCTACATTAGCTAAAGTTTTCTTGGCCCTTCATATATACACTTCCCATTGTTGTTTTTTGTAAGAGTTGGTCAAGCACAAAAATGGTCTTATTTGTATGCTTTTCACCCTCTAAATTTACCCCATATATAATTTATGGATGTTATATGATAATCTGTTTGAAAAGAGGTATGGTTTTTATCTCCATTGTATCCAAATTATGCTCTAATTTCACTTGCTCATGCTCATGCTCAACTTATTTTATTTTTTTCTTGAAACTTGTCATAACTATGTTTCTTAAGACATTCTTGTGTGATAACTCCATAACCATTTTCATAAGTACACACCCAAATTTAACCTCAAATAGATTGGTTGATTCCATATGAACTATGGCATGTTTTTCATCTTTAATATAAGGCTATCATTCTTTCACAAAATTGAAGGGTGTTTCAAATAATGGTTCATCTGTATGGCTATAAAATGGAACATGCACTATCAATCTGGGTCAATGAACTATATTCTAACATCTTATCCAAAATGAATAAATTTTCAACATCAATTTTTTTGCTAAACCCCTTGCACTCAATTCATGCCTCTCATCATCATTTTTCACATGTGATGGCCATTATGGGTCATTAAAATTTATTTTTTCTCTAATTTCATGTTATTCATCCCCTAAATAAATTTTCATAATTTCATGCTCTTTTTCTCCATGGGTTTCACTACCCATTTATTCCTTCTCACCCCCTCCTCCAATTATTTCCCATTCTAATTTGTCTCCTTTTTCCTCCATTTTTTTTATGTTATCAATTTCATCCTTTTTTTGTGTGTCAGTACACATCCCCATGGGTTTAACTCATAGTATAAATTATTATTTAGATACCTCAACCTCAGAACCCTCCCCTTATGAATGTGTGGCATCATCCATGTGTTTAATTGTTAAAACCCACATCATGGGTACCCCTATGCTAAGATGATCTATTTTAGGAGGGAACACAATAATATCTATATTTTTCACCTTAACTTATGTATTGGAAGGATTTTTTAGGGATGTAAATGTAGGTATATATAATGGGGTGATTTTTTTATGAGGAGATGGAATTATTTTCCTTAGTGGTGAGGATGAAGGTGGTGTGTGCTGGCTAGGTGATATGAATGAAGTGTTGGATTCCTTAGTGGTGGTTTATATCATTATTTTACTCTCTATTTCTTTAGGATAACCATATTTTCATATGATTTATTACGCACTAAATCCTTTAATTTTTGTTCCATGTGTGTAGTGTATATCTAACCTTTCATCTTTTTAACTACTCCATTAGATCATGCTTTGGTGTGAAACTATGATTTTTTTGCACCTTTATATTTATTTAGGATGTTGAGAACCTCTAAATACATCCAATTTTATTCTAATATCTTTACTCATGGGTTCCTCTATATGACCTCTTTCTCTTTATTTGGTATAGGATTTTGTTGGGTCTAGTGTGTACTATTTTTATTCTTCTTAGGCTTCAAATCATATGATATTTTGTATAAAAAATTATCCAATTTTAATTCCAATTGGGGTTTAATCATGATTTATTCATCACCTAATTTTTTCTCATCATTATTTAACCTTAAAAAATATATTAGAGACATCTAGGGTTAAATGGGTATAGATAGCCTAAGGCACAAAGATGGTAGACTATCTCTATAGTAGACCAATTAATTGAAAAATTTAGATAAGACATATATTACATTTATTATGCTGAGATATGATAAAAATGGAAAGTATATATATGTTATATATTATAATGATAATGAAAACAATATACTTATATGGTTCTAATGCTAACATAGATATGGATCTAGACAAGAAGAAAGTAGATTGGATCTAGATTCTAGACTAATTGCCTAATTTTAGATATTGTACCTCTATAGCCATGAACACTTATTTTGACATAGGATAATTATGTCAATTATTTTATCTAGATCAAATGCTAGTGCCTAGTATATAATACCTACTAAAATTGGATGTGACCACCTGGATGCTTCTAGGTTTTATATTTCCTTTACCTTAGTGCATTTAAATATGAGTCATGGATTCATTATCCTTATCAAATATAAAAACCCTAGTTCTTCATCTTTATATTAACTATGGTAAAAATGGTTTAGTGATCACATAATATCTATCCACCCCAAAGATCCATCTATCAATGAGTAATACCTACATATCAAAAACTCTGAAGAGAGCCTTAGACTTATGTAGTTCTCCCCTACATTTTGTATTTTATGTGAAGCATGCAATGTGTGATAAGCAAGTACAATAGTGACCTAGAATTTAACTTAGAAAATCTAGTTCATGGAATTTTCTTTTATAATTTTAGACTTGTAGATGTGTTTTCCTGTGCTAATATGTAAATAAGAGAAAATAGGGAAGCTTTGCTCACTTGAGAGCTTAATTAAATGCATTTGGTAAGTTTCTTTGTGAGCAAGTAATAAGTTTCTAGTTGAGGAATGAATGAGGGTTGATCATGTATTTATAAAAATACCTTTGGATAATATCTTAAATTAAATAACTTATGTTTACCATAGGTGTATGCAATTGGAATTGCATGGTGTGGATGAATCAATCCTAGATTGGATAATATCGATCACACCTACACTTCCAATTGGGGTATACACTTGTTAAGTGGGAGCATGACCAATATGAGGTTCTACTAAACCCAATTAGGGGATCACTTGTATCATCTACCACAACACATCATGATAGGTAGGGTTCCAAATCCTATAGTCTGACATGATCGTACAATAACCCTAAAAGAGTATTATGGTTTCCATATTCACTTATGATAATAAACAAGAAAATAAACTAATCTACTAACAAGAAAAGTAAACTAATCTAGTGCTCACCAAAGCTTGTGGCATAAAGTAGGGGTTAGAACAAAACAAATAAATAATAACTAAACTAAACATGTATAGGAGACATATAATCATGTAAATATATATGGAATCCTAATACATGGGAGAAAATAATACAATTTGCATTATCTATCTAATCTTACAAAGGATAAATAAAGTTAGGAATACTTACCTTTGAAGATGAACCTGTTGAGTCTCAACCTCTCCCTTGGCCAATGGTGCTTTGTAAGAGATTGTTGTGGCTTGTAAGGAAAACCAAGATAATTTAGTTGTCAACTAATAAACCTACCTAAGAATCCAAAACACTTATCCATAAGACAATAACAAAGATCTAAAAGAAAGTATTGAACCTTAAAGATTTATTCCTCAAGTAGAATGGTCAATAATCAAATATTTGTTCACACTTCTTCACTTAATTCAAATCTCTTATGAAATTGTAATGAATTACCTTGTATATATAGTAATATCTCACCTTAAAGAATTTTGGACATGTCAATTGTGCAAGGTTGACCAGGTTAACCGAACACATTATTGGGATAATGCCTGAAGTTTGTGCTAGGTTGGCTAGGATGCAAAGCAATAAGGAAAGACAAAATATCCCTAGAATAAGCTAGGTTGACTAAGTTGACCTAGCTTAATGAATAGATCAAAAGGGAAACAAGGTAAGAAATGAGGTATAAAACATGAAAAATGGTGGGAATAAATAGGAAAGATAGAAACAAGCTTAAGGTTCAAGGTTTTAGGAGGTAGGAGTGTAAATATCAATTGGAAAAAGGAATAAAAATCTTACGAAGAACCAAAGGTCTGCCCACCCCTTTCTTGGTACACCCCATAAGGCATGCACTCAAAGAGATTGAGACTTGGTAGGTTCTTGAAAAATATGAACTATTAATATTCAATAAAAATGTGAAAGTATTATGTATACATATACCCCAACTGAAGCTCATCACGTGTCACGTAAGTGAAACATAGGATGGTGCTTTAGGATAGAACCTGATGACACATAATGTTGATTATAATTAAAGTTTAATAAGAAGCAAATAAGATAAAAGAAAAGACAAAATTGAAAAAAATACATACTTTTAACCTACCTTAGTGTTAGAGAAGAATAGTAGAAGAAAGTGAAGGTGTCCAATGTCAAGTACACTAGGTGAACATATAGAAGATAATGCAAAAATAGCCAAAAATAATTTTTTTTAGAAGATAGGCATATAATAGTGGAAAATAATGTCTATGTCATCATGAATCTAACACATTTTACAGTTTAAAAAATGGATGAATAGAAAAAAAAGATACGAGAAAAAGAAGGAATATGAAGGAAAATAAATGAAGAATTTGAATGGCTAAAAAGTAGTTTTAAATATGAAAAAGAGAATTAATTTTTTAATTTTCCATTTTAAGAGAAGAGAAAAATAACTCTGGAGAGAAAACAAGCTAGAATGGTAAGGGAATGTCATGCTAGATGAGAGGGAGCTCCAAGAGTAAGAGTGGGTGCACTATAGGTATGCATCTAAGAATCTCAAACCATATTTTGAAATTTGAAATGAATTAAGTAAATTTTGATTAAATTTAATTTGAAGCATTTATTTATGATAAAATTGAACAAAATTAGATTCTAAGGGAGGGACATAGGAATATGGGAAATGGGTTGAAAGTAATTAGGGAAAAAGCCAAAAAAGGTAAGTTTTTAGAAAAATGTACTAGGTTCACACACTAAAACCTACTAGGTCAACTAGGTTGACCTAGTAGAGTAAATTAGGGTGAAATCTATGTGGTCAACCTAGAGGGTATAGTTTGACCTAACACATTCTGAAACCAAAAACCTAGTGTGGGGTATCCAGTTGGTCCATAAGGGCCAAAATAGAAAATAAGCACCAAAGAAAAGAGAATAAGAAGGAAAATAAGAAATGTGTATAAAAATAAGATAAAAATAGAATTTTTTTTGGTCAAACTAGGTTGACTAGGGAACTAGAGAAAGCACGAAAAAGTGTACAAAAAGTTGAAAGAGAGATGAAATGATCTAAAATGACCAAATGAGGGGAAGGGGGACTAAAATAGGAAAAAATAGATAAGAAATGAATAATTTTTTTTGTTTTATGATTAAAAATAGAACATATAAAGAATGTATTGTGATTATACATGAAATGGAAGAACTAATACATCCTTTTGTTTTTTCTTGATTGCAGAGATGATGATAGTTTTGGAAATTATTAGACATATCTTGGCTACCAAAATTATTGGAGAGATTGACATATAAAGATATGGATAGACTAAAATCCATAGATCTAGGAGGGATATCAAATATGTGTAGGATACCCCTAAGTGAACACCTGTGAGTCATGTTCCTTGATTGTTAGGAATGATTGACTAACACCTTTAGATGGGAGGTGGATAGGGATGTGGTAGAGGTGGATATCACATTAGAGGATGCCCATACCATCCTCAAGATACCTATGGTAGGAGCATCGATGACCATAAGGATACCAAATAACAAAGAAGAGAGGAGAACCTTAGCCATGTGGGCTATAGACTCATATATGATATTATTGGGGTAGAGAGTGAGCATGGATGATGTTTATATATCATATATTCTAGATATATGGAAGGCTAGTGCTCTATCACAATTTGATGGTAAGGTATTTGTAGACACAAAAATTACATCACACACACATGTATAACTACCTGTGTCAAAACCCCCCTTGAGCCCCATTTCAATAATAACAATTAGCCTCCCTAACCCATGATTTTAACCCTCACAAATTTAATTAATTTAAAATACTTAAATAAGTTAACTCAAAACCCCTTATGCCACCTTACCTGGCCACCTCATCTTAAGACTACTTCTCACCTGATGAGTCACCTCAAGACTTAGTCCCATTATCCTAACTACACAAGATTTATTATCACCTCAAAACTTAATTCCTAATCAACTACATCCTTCTTAGCCTCTTATTTTTACCATTTTGTAATGGGTACCACATTTAACATAAGGAACAATAAAAAACTAGCCAAAAATAGTAGTTTTACCTATTTTGAGGCCATTGATGTTGGTTAACCCATGGCTAACATCAGTGGGATCACTAATGTCAGTGATATAATCCAAATTCCAACCTAATGTTTAGGTCAGAAAAAATAAAGAAAATTCATTCTTACTTGCAATCAAGTTCTTGACATTCAACTTTTGACATCCTGGCTTACTATTATCTTACATAAGTCAATCATGATCAGGAACAAAGCTCTTGGGGACCAACAACACCGACTTGTTCTCTTTTTTTAAGGCATCAGTTTGGACTACTTAATAGGAGCCATCAATTTGGCACTTATGATTCATTCACCACTAAAACTAAGTACATCACTTATTCTATAGGAATTTTAAGAATTTACTTTTCTATCGCTTTATATCTACTATTTATTACTTTACACATTCTTGACTAAACCCCCATGAGGGAGTTATAGAGATTTCCTACTTGTTTCCCCTTGACCTGACACACCAAACCTCTTACCAAATCTATCCAAATCATACTCTCTCTCTCTCTCATAACTCTACCCAACCTCCCAACCCTGATCAAAATCATTTCTTAGACCTGAAAAAGCCTTATATAAGTTCCTAGGTAATTATTTCCCTTACCAACCTTAGCAGCCTAATTGACATCAATCACCTTCACCCATCAACCTCAACAACATAATTGATATCAGTCACTTCCCCATCGAGGTCAATGACTATGGATTCCCTAACCTTTGTAGAACCTACCCAAACAAATTTTAAAATACAAACATAATATACCACCTACACTTTGTTACTCTCTACTGCACTCAAGTTGTAAATAATAGTAACGTTATTTCTCTTTCACTCTCTCTTTACCTCTCTTTTAGTTATTTATTACTCTTTTATCTCTCAAAAGTGGATTCTCATCTCTAAGGAAGTTTTATAGTTCCTAAAACAAGTGTGTATCTTAGCAACCCACTCATTTCTCTATTAACAAACATTTTGTGGTAGTGATTTTTTACTTGCAGGTAGTCCTCCCTACCTACAAAGGAGTGTTCATAATGTCTAGATACGACATGAAAACCAATCTAGGTTCATTCTAATCACTTATCCTTATCTTTTTTCTCTATTTTTATTTAGACTTGAAATAGACAAATTTTAGTAAAACATTTCTGGCATGCCCGATGGGACCCTGGAGTTTTTCTTGGGTTCATTTCTCATTTTAAACATTCATATAGGTGCATTATAGTGAAAATTTCATTTCTTCAACTTTATCTTTCTTTTTTCCTTGCCACTATTCTTTTCTCTTTACCTCTAAAATAAATTTATCACTTTCCTTACAAGTTTGAAAGAATATCTTCTTTATTTATTTTTTAGATGCACATTAGGATAGTGAAATTCATTTTCTATTCCTATTTCATATTTTATTTCATTCAAATTTAAGCATTTCATAGTTGGTTTTAAAAATTACTGCATTTCATTATTTACTTATTACATATTAGCCCACCTAGTTAATTACAAGCATTATGAATGAATTGTATTTCACCTATGTTACACAACCAAATCACACTCACACAAACAAACATCTAAACTCACCTGAGATAAGACCCATCAAGATTTCATCACTTGGTGGATTACCTTACCCTATCTAGCTATCCTACTTGGATTTCACCACTAAGGGGATAACCTACTCCATTCTCTGGTGGAGTATACACACTAGGTAGAAGGTATATTTTGGATAAGTGGCTTGGTTTGGCTCCAGGTCCATGAAGTGCAAAGATCAAGCTCCTATAATAAGCCACATACCTAGTCTAACATAGATTTCATCTTGAGCACTAAAACTAACCTAAAACTAGCTCTAGATTGCTTTCTAGTATCTTCGATAACCCAATTCTCTTTTCACTATCTGATTAAATTATAAGCCAACACAAGACTAAAAATTAATCTCTATGACTTAATAGTTACTGGTTGTATGTTATTTTTTTACTTTTCTATTGCCTTCTATATTTTGGAGTTGGTAAGGACGTTTTCCTATTGATTCACAAAATCAATACTATTTCTAATACTCAATTTGTATAACCTATTATATCAAGTTTTCTAAGTGTTCTTCCTTCTTACACAGACCTCTTTCATCCACCGTTTTACCTAGTTTCCACTTTTAGGTTTCTAAAACTTTAGATTTTCCATCTCCCAAGATATCATAGTGACTGACATTGGTTAACTATAATGACATCATTTAATCCCATCAACATTGGAAAACTTTTACTACCAACATCGGTCAAACAAACGATGTCAACAATTATGTAATTTTCATTTGCTCAAAATAGCAAGTTGAAATAACCCACTTACATGCACTCAAACCTAGTTTATCCTTATTTTATCACCAATATAGAGTAGTAAGACTATTTATAATTCCTCTTGCATGGTATTAACGTGAGCTCAAGCCAAAATTCTTATCGATTATGCAAGTTGGTAACCACTTCCACCTTCTCCTCTTATTTCTGAGTCTTTCATGGAGCACACTTCAAATATAAAGCATACTCTCAACCCTAACCAAATTCCCATTATGATTGAGGGAGATCAAGATTTTTATAAATTTCTTGATCATAATATGGCATCCCTTTAGCATTACCTAGCTATGAGCCAAACCCATAACTATTCGAGTGACCCAATCTATGGTATGCCAACCTCTCTAATGGAGACAACTTTAGTTTCAGTTGCCTCCACTATTTTCCACATGGTTACTAAAACCTCCACTTTGACAAGTAACCTAGCCATAAATGATGTCCAAAGTTTAGCATCACCAACAGTCCAATCCCACCTAAACCCTAGTATGACTTCCCTACTTTCAAAACCAAAACTAGTTCAATCAAGTCTTACCCCATTTCAAAATTTAGTGCTACCTATTCCATCTACCCTTACACATTAATTACCTAAGTTATGACTCACCCTTCATCTAGTCTAACAATGCCAATAACCTAACCTATAATAAAAACATCCAACTAAATCATAGTCTCTAACCCAATGGGACAAGTTCCTTTTCTTTCTGCCCCTCAGCCTATGACTCTTTATCCTTATGTTTCCCCAACACAACCTTAGCAAGATATGTCATATTCCCCCTCTACTTCTTAGTAGGTTTATTATAACTTAGTAGTTATCCCACAGACTAATCCCCCTTTAGACCTCATTAATATGTTGATGGACAAGATGTCTAATCTAGAGACATCCATTTCTGGTTCAAAGAATGTGTTATCTTATGATTAGATATGTAATGAACCCATCCATCCTTCTATGCCTATTCACCCTTATCCAATCCAATGGTAAATCCCTAAATTTACTTATTTCTAGAGTAAAGAGGACCCACAATAGCATTTTTGAGCATTTAGACATGCTTTTTATTTAATAGGGCATGATGATGTGTTACTACTTCACACTTTCCCTATGTCTCTTTCAAGTGCTGCCTTGGATTGGTATAGCTCTATACCTTAGCACTCCCTTTTCTCATTTACCCAAATCACACAAATATTCCTATACCATTTCTTTATTAACATCTCTAAAGAGGTTTCTATTACATACCTTTATTCTATTAAATAATTTGTTGATGAGACTATTACAGATTGTGTCACGTGTTAGAGAGGCTTGATTAATTAAATCTCTTTCTCCTTACCCTAACCTGAGCTTATTGATCTCTTCTCAA
The DNA here is from genome assembly GCA_037957365.1 of Torreya grandis. NCBI lineage: Eukaryota > Viridiplantae > Streptophyta > Pinopsida > Cupressales > Taxaceae > Torreya > Torreya grandis. The sequence goes on from JARHVA010001716.1 coordinate 1,649,240, forward strand.
GGGCACGTGCTAAGCACATCTGATCCACACTTTGGGAAAAAAATTTCCACACATTTTATGAAGCCTTTACAATGGCACAAAAACTCAAGATTTATGCTATAGATGAAGGTAGAGTCAAGTTACATAGTAAGAACCTTAATTCCAAATGGAATGACTCCTCTTCTAAAAATTTTGCTTCTAACCAAAAAGATAAAGGTTCTGCTAATGTGGTGGTCATTTAAATCAACCTCTTTAATAATGACAAACCAATTGATTTCCTTGACTTCCCAAAATTTAACCAAGCAATTCCAACAAAGGCATTAATAAAGATAATACACTCCCATTGGGGAGTCATATACATCCATTTTGGAGAAACTATTTCAATAAGGTGTCATAACCCTTCCTAAAATTAAACCTCTTATACAGTTTGACCCCTCCCATCCTATTCCAACTTGGTATAATTAAGATGATTTTTGAGGCTACCATCGAGTTAAAGGCCAAAATTCTAATAGTTATAAGACACTCAAGAACATTATTCAAGACATGCTTGATAGAGGTGATCTCATCTTGGATAATCCTAATGCACCCCCTAATCAAAGTATGGATGTGTTCAAACACCCTTTTCCTAACCATTTACCCAATCAAAATATTGTTTAGACCACAACTAACTCAGGTGATCATAATATCCATATGGTTAATATGGTTTTTCATTTACCTCTAGTTCCAACTCCCCTTCAATAAGAGACACCAATTTCATTGAATCCTCCCCCACAATCAATAACATTTGTTTTGCTCATTCTTCTTCTTTAGGTAGAAGAGCCTATTTCACCCATTCCACTCCATCATGAGGAACAACCTCTTTTACCACTTCTTTTACCACTTGAGGAGCCTATAATGCCAATTCCTTTTCAACTAATATTACCTATCCTCTTACCACTTAAAGACCACACCCTACCCATTCCTCAACCTCATGTTGAAGGGAACATCATTCCTATATTATACCCTCTTAAGGAAAATTATTCACCTACTTCTCCTCCACCTATAGAGAGTAATACCCCATCCACTCCACCTTTGCAATTAGAGGAGTTAGTATTATCTACTCCCACAATAGATAAGATATCTATTGTGTCTACTCTAATTATAATGCTCTTACCCCTTATTTTTCCTATGGAGGATCATACTTTACCTATTCCTCACCCACATGTTGATGGATCAATAATACCTATGATTTACCCTCTTGAGGAACCTTCTTCACCTACCTCTCCTCCACCCATGGCAGACCATGTCTCTTCTCTTATCTCTATCGAAGAAGACCCTTTTGCGGTTCTTTCTTGTCTTTGGCCCAAAGTAGCAGAGACCAAAAATTTACCTCTGTCCCAAACACCCCAACATTTTAAAGACACAACCATAAGGATTACATCTAAACCCTTCTCATGGTTGGTGAAAATTATAGAATTTATTAACTCCTTGAAGCTAGATCATGTGGCATTTTGGGATCGGCTTAAAAATCCTTATCTAACACAATGAATGTCAACATTTACCACCAACCCTCTCACTACCCTTTACCCCAAGGTATTTGTAAAAGATAGATATTATTCACCAAAAGCACTTAAAGTTCAGCCATCTATATCATAACCCTCAACCTCATAGACATCTATCACATTAAAGTAGATCAAAACTTTAGGTGTATGCCTCGTTTCTAATTTAATTCATCCATAGGTGAAATTAGATTTAACTCCTCAACCACAAGTTAGAGTTTTAAAACTTGAATTATAGGAAAATTTTAATCTTCTTAGATCTCACTGATCCCCTCTTCAACCCTCAACTTTATCATCCATTTTGGGACCATGCCCCTCTACTTTAGTCAAAATATTGCTGACCCAAGCAAAATAAAAGTTTAAGTTACCTCCACTACCACCTTTTCCACTTGTTAGGATTTTCACATCTAACACCAAGATACATAACACTAATAAAGTATTATCAAAACATGTAACTCCACTACCACCAAACAAGGTACCACATAAAATTACTCCCATGATTCCTAAACAAAGGAAGGTGTCCACTCCTATTATCACAATAAGTGTGATCCCACTTTTAGGCTCTCATAAATTTTTCCTACGTTAGTTATTGCAATATTATATAAGAAATATTCCTCCCATTAAGACTTATAATCCTCTTGGAATGAATCCATCTTAGTTTAGTGATACACAAGTGTGTCTATATCATCATTTACCTAGACATGATACTAAGAGTTGTAAAGCCCTCACAATAGTCATTCAACACCATTTTAATGTCAACACTCTCTTTGATGATACTCCCATTAACCTTTATAATATTCCACCTTTGGTATCCACAATTCCTCCTACTATTCCACCTAAATTCAAACTAAAAGATGTGGTCATACCCCCTTTGCCACCTCCATCACCTATATTTCAAATCAACATAGTTAATGTGGCCACATGGTCACAAAACCAAAAAGATAAAGGTAAGGAAAAGGTCACTAATCCTTGGGCTCATCCCTTCACCAAAGACACTCCTCTTCTTAATCCTAAAATTTCCATCTTGGGTGTCCCTAAACTAATATCTTCTGATGTTATTCAAAGCTTGATGGTGAAACAACTTCACCAAACTCTTGTGAAAATATATTTGTATGAGTTAATCCAAAACTCATCCCAACACCATAAATATTTGATTAGTGTCTTGTAAGAAATTGAAGTACAAACTGATGATACCCAACCTCCTACAACCTTGGTCAGCTCCCTTAATTTCATCTCCCTGATTTCTTTTAGTAATTCAGAAATTCCACTTCAACACCCTAAAGATCAGGATTCTACCCTTTTTATTAATGCATATATTGATCAAACTCATGTCAAGTGAGTCATGATAGATGGGGGATCTATTATTAATATTATTTCACCCATTCCTAAAAATATCTATCTCTTCTTTATAATTTCATGTCTCAAACCGATGTGGTACTCTTCTCCTTTAATGATACCATAACTATTATGGTGAAAACTATTGTCTTACATATCCATGTAGGTACCCACACAAATATTGAGCTATTTTATGTTATATAAGGATTTTAAATATACTATAATGTGGATGACCTTGTATACATGTTATGGTATGTGTACCCTCAATTTCATGTGTACCCTCAACTTTGTACCACTATGTCAAGTTTGAGCATGAAAGACAAGTGCATGTTATACTCACTGACCCACCTCAATTTAAAACATGCAACATGAATTATAGTCCCAATGATGTTCTAATCCAATTTAATACATCATCTTCCCCACATTATACTTATGAACCTTCTATAAGATCCATTCCCCTGATTACATACATACCGACAACACAAATTTTTGACAAGGATCCCATGGAGGAAACTTTTCAATGTTTATCATTAGATGAATATTATTTGTTGATGATTGACATGTTATACACTCCACAAGAGTATGTAAATCTTCACATGCATCCAAATCATGATCCTCACATTGGGACGGTCATCCCTTATGGCCCCCCTAACCTTCAAACCAATTTCACATATGGGGGAATTGATCAAGCTCCTGCTATTAGCAATCCATCTTCTTCACCACAACCATTTACCTGTGACTTCTCTTTCCTCACAAACCCTATTTTCACACATACCTATCTCTATTGGTGTGCTTGTAAAGGATTTGGTTTGGGTCATTATGAATATGGTGTCCATACACCTATTGAATATCCTACTAGTAACACCATTTAAAATGCCAAAAAAAGGCATGGAGTGGGTTATGACAAAACAAATAAACTCACTAAAACTTCCCATAAACTAATTATTGAATAAATAGTCTCTCCTCCACCATCACCTACTAAATCAGAGGTATCTATACCTCCTAATTTTTTCTTCTTCAATAAATGCCATCCATTTGGGCCCTCTCACCTATAGCCAAGGTAAGGAAACAAGGTCCCTTCCTCTCATTCATCTTGAAATAATTGATGAATACTCTCCCACTATTAATACTGTCCAATGTCAATATGATGATGACATTCTCACATACATGGGTGTAGATTATTGCTATATCTAATGGTCACTCCCATCTGAAACACAAGTTATGTTAAATGAATCAACCATTGACATCAATTGACCCTCTCATGATAAGCCCCATATCCTCAATATTGGCCAATCTTTGGATTCCTCTAAGCAAGATAATAATGCCAAATTTCTTAATAACCATAGTAAAGCCTTCACTTGGTCTTATAATGACATACCTAACATTGAGCCCTTTATTGTCACCCATAACATTATCACCAATTGAGATGTCAAACTAGTAAAGTAGAAGATTTACAAGATGCATCCTCATATTTATCTTCTTGTCAAAGAAGAGCTCTAATGCCTCCATTTTGTTAACTTTATCCAACCCATTGACTACCCATTATTGATTTCCAATATAGTTCCTATCATGAAGTTAATTAGAGGAATCTATATTTACACCAACTACCATGACTTATACCTCACTTGTCTAAAAAATGACTTCCCATTGCCAAGTATCAACCAACTTGTTGATCTAATAGCCAATCATGAGATTATATCACTTATGGATGGATTCTCTAGATATAATCGAATCCTGATCACTCTTGAGGATTAACATAAGATAACCTTCATTAACCCATGGGATACTTTATGATATCAGGTCATGCCTTTTGGCCTAAAGAATGCTGTGTTACCTACCAACAGGCTATGACTTACATCTTCCATGATATCCTACATAATATTATGGAATACTACATGGATGACTTACTCAGCAAGTCTAAAATTCACCAAGACAACTTGACAATTCTCAAAACCATATTTACTCATCTCTTCTAATATAACATTTGACTAAACCCAAAGAAATGTGTCTTTGGTGTTATTTCTAGTAAAATCTTAGGTTTTATCATTTCTCTCCATGGTATTGAGGTTGACCCTACTAAGGTTAAAGCAATACTAGAGATGCCTCCACCTACTAATATCAAACAACTCTATAGCTTGTAAGACAAACTTTAATCAATTCACTGCTTCATATCCCAGTTGTCAAATCATTTCTAACCTTTTCACCATCTCCTCAAAAAGGATGTTTCCTTCCATTGGAAATATAGATTTCTAGGAATCTTTTAACACACTTAAACAGTACCTCCTTTCCCTATATATTCTTTTTCCACCTAAGGAAAATCAACCTTTCTACCTTTACATCCCTATAATAGACCATTCTCTAGGTGCTATGATTGTACATCAATATGACTAACATCGAGAATAGGTAATTTATTATATAATCCACACACTTATTGATTATGAAAATCAATATACCCATACTAAAAAACTTTACCTCACATTGGTCTTTTTTGCCTCCAAGCTTCATCATTATCTCCTAAATCATAAAATGTATTTGGTCACCCATACTTATCCCCTTAAATACATGCATTCCAAGCCATATCACAACCAACATGTATCTCATTGGCTCATTCTTCTTGCTAAATTTGACTTAGAATTCATTCAATAAAAGTCTATTAAGGGGAAAATATTTTTTGACCAGTTAGCTACTACCCCTTTACCTGATAACCAACCTTCACACCTCAAATTCACTAATTAATCCATCACAATGCTCTCTATCAATGACATCTCCTATCAAATGATGATGTTCTTCAGTGGGTCTAAATGTCAATACAGTGGGGGTGAAGGAGTCATTCTTATTCCTCTAGATGGTGAGCCTATGCTTTTTTCATTAAAACTATAGTTTAAATGAATTAACAATATGGCTGAATATGAGGCTTTGATCTTAGGACTTCAAACAACTCTCTTCTTGGGTATCAAATCTATAACCATTTTTAGTGATTCCCAGCTAGTGGTTAACTAGGTTAATGGTTCCTACCTATACAAAAATGAGATTCTATAGTGGTATAAACATCATGTAGATACACTCTTGGGATAATTTGATTCTTATGTCTTACAAACTATTCCTCACTCCACAAATAAGTTTGATAACACAATGGCTTCACTTGCCTCACACATACCCTCTTCATCTTCTTCCTCAAAAATATATGTCACCGTGGATCACCTAACATTACCCTCCTATGTATCAACTAACATCCTCTTTATCAAAAATGTAACATCCAACCCACATGAATTATGGTACAAGCAAATCATGGATTATCTTTCCTTCTCTATCACCCTTTTTGATCTCCCTAATAATGGGAGACATGCCTTCATAAAACATGTCACTCATTACACTATACTAGGGGGACTTCTCTACAAGTGAGGTTTTGATGGTCTTCTTCTTAGATGCCTCACTAGTACCGAAACTTTATTTGCTATTAAAGAAGTCCATAATGGTATTTGTGGTGGGAATTTCAATGGTCATGTAGTTTCCAATAATATCCTTTAACTTGGATATTATTGCCCCACACTCCATCAAGATTGTGTTGATTACATTTGGTATTACATCAAGTTTCAATAACATGCTAAGCTCCTTAATATTCTGAGTCATGCATTACAATTCAGCAAAGAATTTTGGCCCTTCTCCTAATGGGTCTTAGATCTAATCAGGAAGATTAACCCTCATTCCTCCCTATATCATCATTTTATCATTAATACCACTAAATGATTCAGTAAGTGGGTCGAGGCCATCCCTCTCATCTCCACTAAAGATGAAAAAATTATTGACTTCATCAACCATCACATCATCTATCATTTTGGTGTTCTCCATAAAATTATAATGGATAATGGAAAATATTTCAAAAACAAGACTATTCAAAATATTTTTGATACATTTGGAATCAAATTAAGCTTCTCATCACCATATTATCCATAAGTAAATGGACAAGTAGAAGCTTCTAAAAAATCATTGACCAAAATTCTCATGAATTTATTCAAGGATTGACACACACACATTCTTTTTTGCTTTATGGGCTTACCGCACTAGCATTCAAACCCCTATGGGTGCTACACCTTTTTCCTTGGTATATGGGATGGATACTATTTTGCGTCTTGAAGTCCAAATTCCCTCTCTTTGAATTTCTCTACATAACATACTTACTAATGATAAATTTCATCGAGAACATTTAGCTCAACTTGAATTGCTTGATGAACACCTTCTCATAGCCCTCAACCACCTCCAAATCTATCAAGTGCGTATCAAATGTGCTTATAAAAAAAACCTTAAAGAGAAAGATTTTAATATTGGATATCTCATCTTAAAATAAAATCAACATGTGATGAACATGGAGAAAATCAAATTGGTTAAGTTTACTCCTAATTGGCTTAGACCTTATATCATAATTCACAAGTATGGATCAAGAACTTATCGCTTGTTTTATTTTGACGGAAGGTTAGAACTTGAGCCTTTAAATGCCTTACACTTATGACCATTATTTTTTTAACAAAACATCACTTCAATTTGTGTTTAAATTGAGCTCATCCGTTGAGCACCCCTATTACATTCATTTCCCTTCCTCTTCACCCTTACTCCTATACACTTAGTTAACTTACACAGTGGTATGGTTTTGACCTCAAAATGGACAACCCCTAAGCCTCTATAGACTTGTCTATGACTAAATTAAAAAAAAAAAATGGGATATGTGATAAGTTATAAATTCTCAGGTCATGCTTCTCAATTTAGATTGATCTCTTGAAAGACAACTACGTAACTTATCTTTGCTACTATTAATAGACTACTCCCTTAAAGGAAAACTATTTAAATTTAAAAATAAATGCTTAGACCACTCCCTTGAAGGATGGCTAAACTAAGATTTTTTATCAAAAGGAAATATAAATAAAAAATACTTCTCACATTGATCAGCTTTATACAACCTTAACCCATACAAAATCCCATTATAGGCTTCCTACGTTGATCAACTTAAAAACACAAAAAAAAGCTTTAAGTCATGGACTTGCCTATAATAGCTCTCAAGTCACCTATAGTTGGGGTATACCATCCCCACTTTGTAAGTTATGCTACCCAAACATTTTCCCTCATTTTTACCCTTTTTTCCCTCATACTCTTTCAAGGGACTGTGAAGCTCACTTAACATAAGGGAAACGTGATGTTTCTTTAACAAACATAATGGTTCAAAGATATAAGGCATGAAAGAAGCTCATTTTCTCGAGCCTATTTATGTTTTTATTATGGTCTTTGATAGTGCATGAACATTTTGCCTCTTTATTTTCCCATCCAAAATGTCAATATCTCTATTGAGATGAAAAATAATGTCATACCAACACTATCAAAGCCTAATCCATTTATTTTACACATACACCATCAAAAATATGGAAAAATATTGAAATAAAATAACATAAGAAACCCATTCATTTTAATTATACATCAATCATAAATATAGAAAAATACTAAGATGAAGCTAACCAACCAACTATGCATATACCATCACACACGTGGAAAATTCTAAGTACACCTCAACTAACATGCTCAACATTAACATAAAATTAAAATAGCATAAAATCATCTATATAATCATCATCTACATCAATATCATCATCACAATCACAATAAATACATCTCAAAATCACAAATAAATAAACATCTCATATACACACACACACACACACACACACACACATACATACATATATATATATATATATATATATATATATATATATATATATATATATATATATATATATATATATGTATGTATGTATGTATGTATGTATGTATGTATGTATGTATACATACATACATATATATATATATATATATATATATATATATATATATGTATGTATGTATGTATTACATACATATATATATATATATATGTATGTATGTATGTATATATATACATACATACATACATACATACATATATATATATATATATATATATATATATATATATATATATATATATGTAACAAAAACACAAACTTTGGCACTCAGTGTCCTTGAGGCTCTCTACATGGTCATGAAGAAGTAGTGTCATCACCACTCTGTATTCATCAGCATTTACATCAGCTATAAGTTATGGCCTATGTCACTGATCTCTCCTACTCTTTAAACTTAGAGTACCTCTAAATCTATGGAAACTCCCTGATGGCCCTCTTGTAATAGGCAATCTCATCAAGGGCAATAGTATATCTCACTAGAGATATAGTTTGTGGTGGTTCCATAGCACCTATTGATATCCCAACCTTTACTGGTCCCTATAGTGGATCAGGAGGAGTATCCTGACCTACTACTCTCAGGCTATCCCTCTCCATTATTACTATAGTCACCTGACCTTGTAACACTCTGACCTAGCCCTATAGTTTTGCAACCTAGCCTTGTAGTGCCCTAAGTTGGCCTTACAACATCACCACCTACCCCTGTAAGGATAATATTTGTGCATACATTATATCTCTATGCTACATCTCATGCCTATATAGTTACATCCCTCTCTCTCACCAACCCATATAAATCTAGTGGTGGCCAGTTGACTTCCACCATGAGATATAAACCTACCCACCAAGCTATATATACCACTGTGCACCCTAGATCTCCAACACTTGGCCCTACTAGTAGCTCCTCAAAATATAGCCCATCTATATCTTATGGAAATGGTAGGGGTGCCTCTATTTCATCCCTCCTATATCAAGGGAAGTTAGGTGGTATATCCTATAGTAGACCAAACTTCCTCCTAATCTGTGCCATGGGTACTATCTCTAACTCACTAGCTCATCTCCCCTAACCCATAGTGAGATCTATAATTCAACTAATTATTGTACCTATCCTCTAAATATGGGGTATGTCAAGTAGGGTCTCCACAAAATACCTATAGGGATCAAACCCTTAATCATGCACCTATAATAGGTAATGTCATGAACTACACCATCCACTTGGGTCTATACCATACCCTCTCTCCACCATCTAAAACCAACCCTAAAGTCTTCTATAATCATGGTAGGTAACCCCAATGGTCATATCACCATGATGTGCTTGTATGCCCAATAATGTATTAGATGGCCAACACATAAATTGTATCACCATCATAGTCTCAAACCCCATAACTCTCTATATAACTATGCTAAAAACACTAGACCCCATGTAAAAACAATTTACTACTCAATCATATATGTAAGCACACCTATCAATACAATTGGAAATCTACCACCATCTACATCTAGTAATGCATACACTATGATCCTAATCATCACCAAGATGCTTAGTCAATGTTGCACCTCATAGGCCATATATAGTGGTTTGTAGGTGAAACTCACTGAATGATAGGTCACCTCACTAACATGCTCACCATATAATGCTACCATGTGTATATCATGATCCTCTCTCGAGCATGAAAAGATCTCCTCACCCTAGAGTGATAACCATAATATCCTATATACATCTTCTTATGTCACTATCAACTCCTTGGTTGGTAGATGGAAGGTGTTGGTGGTATGATCCCACCTCTTGATTAATTCTATCATAAGGCTCATATGTCAAGTGACTCAATAATATCATTGCACTCATCCTAACCCCACAATAGCCATATGCTCTTGCTCATCTAGGGTGACATCCATCCTCATCCACATCAGAAGCTATAGTAGATGATCTCAAAATATTAGATCCATCCTCACCTAAATTCATACACACATAACTTAATTCATGTACTTTCTAATATAACCTACCACCACCTTTTCCCCTTCTCTTTAGGAGAACTACATTGGATTAAAGCTATAAACTAGGATGTGTAGGTAACACTTAGTCAACATGGGGTCTTCTATAGATATCTTATCCATATTCCCACCTAACTATCTACCCTACTCTCTCTTCTCTACCCTAGGCTTCACTACCTCTCTCTCTCAACCCTAGGCCCATTGCCTATCATAACTCTAAGATTCATGACTTATATACCTACCCCTCAACCCTATGCCTTATCTTTTAAGCCTTGGATCCTTTGATGTATCTCAACCTCTCTTTTTAAACCATACCATAGATCTTTTTCCCTAGGCTCTGGGAGAACTACATTGGCTTGAGGCTCTAAATTAGGTTATGTAGGTAACACTCAGTCAACATAGGATATTTTGAGGCTACCTCAACCATTAGGCTAGTTGAGTACTTCCATCAAGGATCCAAACTGACACTTTATCCTATTTTTTTAGTTCTTCATAGGCACTAATGTCATCGTTAATGTTGACATTAGTAATTTTTAGGCATAAGTCTCAGCCAACATCGGTAGACACCTACTGACCTCAGTGTCATGTCAGTTGATAATAAAAGCTAGTTTAACCCTAGGGCTGAATGATCCATCCCCAAAACTATAATTTAAACCTAAAAAACTACCCCAAATTCCCCCTAATTTATCCAAAAACTACCCTAACCCATTTCTTACACCTCTACTAACATTTTCTATCCCCCACCTCTAAATTAGCCTAAAAATTCAAAATAACTAAATCAAGTTTCAAAACAACTAGTAAAGACTCTTACCTCATCTCTCCATCTCCTTTGGGCTGGTACAACTAACTCTTATGGTGGCATGCCTCTTATTGGGTCCCCTCCTTGCTCTACCATCTCATTCACTCTCATATCTCTATTTTCTTCTCCAATCACAAGTTGCAAATGAGTTTGGTTGGCCACCAAACCCCCTTTTTTAGGTTTAGTCAACCATTGACATCAACAAGCTTAACTTAATCTACCAACATCAGCACTTATGCCTATCGGCATTGATAACATTACCCTAATATGCTAACATCATCATTATTTATTACTAATATTAGTAATGTCACTCACATTGGCACCATTAAATTAATGTTTTCCCTAATAATCAACCCCAACCTTTTAGACTTTACCCATACTTTCCCCAACAAGAAATTTGGAGATCAAGTATATCTCCCTCACTAGGGCCACCAACTTGGAGATCACATATATCTCCCTAGCCATGATAACCACCCTTGGAGATCCCTTAAATCTCCACCCATGGCAACTTTGCTTAGACATCATAAATATCTCCTCACTAATTGACCCTTTTATACCAACCTTGCATTACTTGTCTTGACATCTTATGCTATTCTACTATAGTTGGTTATTGTACACATGCATGTATATTAGTTATTTTAGATGGAAACCAAGCTCATCCTATCACTTTTAACCCTTTTGTGTTTCCAAGGGGAACTTCCTACCTTAGATACCTGGTACACATAGACCATTAGAGCTATAACTTTGATTGTTTTGACCTTCTCAGCTATCACTTAAAAACTATGCTTTGGTTATTTCTATTTGAGTCCTCCTCTTAACTTTGTCAACTATAGGTCATAGTAGTATATACACCAGTAATAATACCACATTATCCTCTACATACGCAATTCACTTCTTATCAAACATGTTGTCCCCCAAAAAATATCACTCATTTTTGGGGTAATATTTGAACTATTTTGGTCCTACAGACCAAAATTGTTTCTTCCCTTTCCAAATTTTTTCCTGGGCATTAAAATTCCTCATTTTTCAAGCTTCTCAAGAATCTACGGACTCTGTAGGTTGATTCATTTCTATGGGTTCAAAGACTTTTGTAGGTGGGTTCATTCAAAAGAATTAGTTTCCAACACTTAGTCATTTTCAGGATTGGTTCAACGCCTTGGTTCAATAAAAAATGTCCATCGACAAGCATCTAAGCAAGGATCCAACCATTGAACCATTGAACCATTGAACCTTGAACCATTTTGGTTCAATGGGTTCAACAAGTTTAAAGGTTCAACATCATTGACAAGAGTTAAGTTCTTCATCAAGGTTCAACCACTTCAAGGTTCAACGGCTTCAAAACACTTATCAAAGAGAAGAAGGCTTGAACCATTGAACCATTGAACCATTGAACCACTTTGGTTCAAAGGTTCAATGGGTTCAAGGTTCAATAGGTTCAACACATTTGGTTCAATGAGGATCAAAGAAGACTTAGCCAAATCAAATGGAATGAACCATTGAACTGTTGAACCAAAGCTTGGTTCAACGGTTGGTTCAATTCAGTTGGTTCAATGCTTTTGGTTCATCACCTTGGTTCATCAGCTTTGGTTCACTCAATTGGTTCATCAGCTTGGTTCATCACCTTGGTTCAAAGGATTGGTTTAATTCTTTGGTTTAATCAAATGATTCACTCAGTCGATTCATCAAATGGTTCATCTTCTTGGTTCATCAGCTTAGTTCAAAGCTTGGTTCATTAGCTTGGTTCAATCAAAGGGATCATCAGCTTGGTTTAAAGCTTGGTTCAATGGTTGGTTAAAAGGACCGGTTCAAAGCAAAAGTTTAAAAGATCCTCCTGAAGGACAAGTGCCCTTGTGGAGGGCACTTGGTCGACAAAAGCAGCCTTTAAAAGGGTCATTTTCAAGGAAGCTGCAAAGGTAATTCTTTCAAATTTTTGTTTAAGGCAGTCAAAAAAGACTAAGGAAAGAAACAATTCTTTTAGACTTTTTGTTTGAAGGAATTCCTTTGGACAAAAAGTCTGAAGGAATTCAAGAAAGAAGCTATGGGTAGAAAGCCCAAAGAAATTTTCAAAGAGGCAAAGTGATTGAAACAATTCTGCAAACATTTTATCTGCAAGAAATTTCTATGGAATTTTTGTCCATGGGAAAATGCCCACAGAGAAAGCCTAGGGAAAATGCCCATAGGAATTGTCCATAGGAAATATCTGTGAGAAATGTCTACGAGAGACTGCCGAAGATAAAAGGCTGCCAAAGGACCCCGAAGGGTAGGTGCCCTTGCGGGGGACTCTCAGCTACCAACTTAAAGGACATTTCCCCAAAGCTGAAGGGTCACCTTCCCTTTAAGAGGATGCAAAATAGGAAATTCAAAGGACCAGGGGGTGATGTGCTTGAAGATGTCAAATTCAAGAACAATGAACTAGTTGTTGAAAACATATTGAAGGGTACATGAACGTCAATTTCAAAGCTCATAAAATAACCATTGATCCTTGTAATCTATAGACCCAAATGCATTCATAGGCTTTAAGGCCAAAATTAGTAAGAAGTGATTAAGAAACAGAGTATCAAATTGAATCAAGGACCTAATTCAATTAACCAAAAAAGGAGGAATGATGAAGGATCAGATCACCAGGTGGACATTGAAAGATGCAAACTTTTAATAGCATGACTTATTTCTCTGCATTGAGAAAAGCAAATGGGTAGATGCCCCTAAATTCCAACCTATCTTCTTAACATATTTCAATGCAACATCATGTATTACTATTCCTGAGTCCTTCTTGAAGAGGCTATATAAGGGACTCTCTTTTATTGTAAATGGATCTCTTTTTTGACAATCAGAAATGAAACTCTGCCCAAATTGAAAGGCATTACTAAGACTTTGAGCTCAGATTGTTGATCATATTTTGTTATTGGAATAAGAAAGAAAGTGACTTTTTAGACTTTGTGTTGTAATATCTTTGTTGTTGGGGAAACTATTCTTATGTCTTTTTCCTTGATATATTTTATATTCCTTTAATTCAACAAGCAGAATTAGTGAAAGTAGTCAGGAAGGTGTCCTAAAGAGTCAACTATGGAGAGAATTTGTGCCCCCATAATTGCCTTTAGTGTTTTTTATTTTAATTTTTGTGTAAAGGACCTTGGGATGACTTTGTGCCCTCATTGTCCTTCATATCTTACTCTTAAGCAATTCAGGTGGAGACTTTGTGCTGCATCTCGATTTGCTAGTTACTACATCCTTGGTTACACTTTGCATTTACTACCAGGAGTATTATTGTGGTTTGCTAGATAGTTCTTCTAAAAGAAGAGGAGTGATTTCTATCATTTCCCTTGAGATTTCTCCTTTGATCTGCATGCATCATCTCTAGAAAAAGAGAGATGGATGGTTTGTCCTACCCTTGAGTATTATTTTCTGTTTATATATATATATATATATAGGGAACCTCCCCCTGATGAGAGGAGAGATTAGTCCCCTTTTGATGTGGTAAACCTACACATTTGGATGACCAATCTTCCTACTTTGGCTGATTAGACCTATTTTGTTTATCAGTACGTTGATTAACAAAATATTCAACCAACAAAACAAATACCTGATTCTAGTTTATCTTCCATCATTTACCATTTTGAAGGGGGATGCCTCATCTAATACTTGGACTACCTAACTCCTATTTTTATCTTGCAACTTGATAGTATAAATTACAAGACAAAAAGAGGTAATATAGACACAAAAATTATGTCACACACACATAAGTAGCTCCCTGTGTTAAATTCCCCCTTGAGCCCCATTTTAATAATAATAATTAGCCTCCCTAACCCATGTTTTTACCCCTCACACATTTAATTAATTTAAAATACTTAATTAAGTTAATTAAAAACCCCTTATGTTAGCTTCTTTGGCCACCTTATCCTAAGACTACTTCTCACCTAATGAGTCACCTCAAGACTTAGTAACCTTATCCTAACTACCCAAGACTTATTCTCACCTCAAAATTAAATTCCTAATAAACTATATCCTTCTTAGCCTCTTATTTTTATTATTTTATAATGGGTACCACATTTGGCATTATGAGCAATAGAAAACTAGCCAAAAATAGTAGTTTTATCTATTATGAGGTTGTCAACATCGGTCCACCCATTGCCAACATCGATGGGATCACCAATGTCAATGATATAATCCAAACTCTAACCTAATTTTTAGGTTAGTATAAATAAATAAAATTCATTCTTACTTGCATTCAAGCTCTCAGCATTCAAATTTCAACATCCTAGTTTACTATTATTTGTGTAAGTCAATTGTGATCAGGAACCAAGCTCTTGGGGACCAACAACACCAACTTGTTCTCTTTATTTAGGGTAATATTTTGGACTACCTAATAGGATCCATCAATCTAGAACTTATCATTTAATCACCACTATAACTAAGTACATCACTTATTCTGTAGGTCTTTTAAGCATTTACTTTGCTATCACTTTATATCTACTATTCATTGCTTTGCACATACCTAATTGAACCCCCATGAGGGAGTTACAAATATTCCCTACTTGTTTCCCCTTGAATTGACACACCAAAAATCTAACCATATCTATCCAAATCATACTCTTTCACTCTCATAAGTCTCCCCAACCTCCCAGTCCTGATTAAAACCATTTCCTAGACCCAAAAAAACCTTCTATAAGTTCTTAGGCAATTATTGCCCCTATCAACCTCAGTGGCCTAATCAACATTAGTCATCTTCACCCACTGACCTTGGTAGCATAACTAATATCAGTCACTTCACCATTAACATTAGCGATTATGGATTCCCTAATCTTTCCAAAACCTACCCAAACAACTTTTAAAATACAAATAGAATATACCACCTGCACTTTGTTACTCTTTGTTACACTCAAGTTGTAAATAACAGTAAAATTATTTCTCTTTCACTCTCTCTTTACCTCTCTATTAGTTATTTATTATTGTTTGTCTCCCAAAATTGGATTGGCATCTCTAAGGAAGTTTCACACTTACTAGAACAAGCACATAACTTGGCAGCCCACTCATTTATCTACTAAAAAACATTTTGTGGTAGTGATTTCTTAGTTGTAGGTAGTCCTTCCCAACCAAATAGGAGTGCTCACAACGTCTAGATATGGCACACAAAATAATATAGGTTCATTACAGTCACTTATCCCTATCATTCTTCTCTATTTTTATTTAGACTTGAAATAGATAAATTTTAGTGAAATAGTACCACTATATGTGGTAGCCTTGAGTAGGATGATGATGGAGGAGTGAGTACTATATGATCTAGGCTCTAATATTTAGGTCCAACTTATGCATGATATATATGTATGCTGGTCAGAGGCTAGAAGACTATGGGAATGACCATACTACTAATAACATAGATATATGAGATATTTCCTATGTATTAGCTAGTTGGGTTGCCTCATGTAGTTGATGATAGGTCACCTCAAATGAGAAGATGGAGAGATGACTAGGTAGTGTGGGACATACCCTATATGCTAGTACAATAGATGGTGAGACACACTTACAAACTATGGCAACCATATGAGTATCTAGTGACTATTTGGGAGAGCTAGAACATAGTTATACCATTAGTAGAGAGGAGAGAGGTGATAAGATAGTATACATGGTGGATAAAACCACATATAGTGGTATAGGTGCTAATTTAGATGGGTTTACCTCATCTATCAATACTAATACTCATGTTTGAGTAGTAAACTTAGCATTTGAGGGAGCTAGGAGGGAAGAGGGGATTTAGACCATTGATAATGAGGTAAACAATGTGGCCACATTGAGAGTGATCATGGACTAGTCGATCACAATGAGGGCTAGATCATGAGGAAAAGGTGGAGGTAGTGATACTATATATACCACCACCAGGTCAATAAAGAGATGAGCTAGACTACTGAGGACATGAAATCAATGGAGGTAAGAGGAGAGATAAGAGACCATCATCATCCTTAGAAAGTTAGTAGATGATCTAGAGTAGACACAAATAGTGAGAGACCACTCAGGCACAGGTTGAGATGAACGTGAGCCATGATAACTAAGTTTGAGCTGAGTAGGCAACATACAGAGGAGGTACAAAGAGGTCACACAAATAGGGAGACTATCTTAGGTGGTCATACAAATGGAGATACCATAGTAATTGAGATATAGATAGGTAGTAGAAATATGATTAATTTATTACTTAGGCTTTGAATTGAAAGATAGATAGATAGATAGATAGATAGATAGATAGATAGATAGATAGATAGATAGATAGATAGATAGATTATAGTCATCTAATATCCATCTAATATGATTTTGTAGGCATACCTAAGGATGAGGAGGATATATGGGGGTATTTAGTTATGGGATCACTCCATGACATCATAGATGAGACTATATAGCCATACAACCCCATGACATTAGAGGATCTGAGTGTACCATCTGCCCAAGCTTAGGTGAGCTAGTTTAGACTAGTAGGAGAGGTTGTGAGGTAGATATGAATGTAGAGAGAGAGGTCACAACCATTAGTAGAGATGGGTGTAGGAGAGAGGTAGGCTTAGTAGGCCATATCTATTGAGAGAGCTATGTATTTATAGATAGTGACACAAATGATGTAAGCATATATAGTGATGTAGACCAACTGATGTAGGCACAAGTAGTGACTAAAACTAAGTTGGTATAGGCATAGGTGTAGATAGCATATCTATATGGATAGGTAGAGGGATTGAGATCTCAGAATACCTCATTATAACATACCATTTAGAGTAGTTAGACTAATTCCTTAGAAGGCAGCATGGCTAGGCCATGAGATAGATAGGATAGAGCTCAGCCCTAAAACTGGAGCATTAATTATGGTTGCAAAGGTCATATCAAACTATATATATATATATATATATATATATATATATATATATATATATATATATATATGATGTATCATTTTTTATTACTGATGTGATTGTGTATGTGGTCACTATGGATATATTGTTATCATTTTTATAGTTGTGTATTTGGATTGTGTATGTGGTCACTATGGATATACTATTATCACTTTTCTAGTTGTGTATTTGGATGCTTTGGATATATTTATTTCTAATTCATGTATTTTGCTTTGTTATATATGTTATAGGAAATATATGTTATGTGGTTTATTTTCTAGCATTATCAGAAACATATGCATTATTAAAAAGAAATAGGAAAAATGATTTGGAAAAATGTAATCAATAAAAAATGCACTACACACTAATTCAAGAAGGGAAATGTGTAATAACATGAAAAATGACTAAGTATAAAGAACCAAGAAATGGCAAATAAGATGGTAAAAAGCATATTTGTTTTCAAACCAAAGATGAAATATTTTTACACAAAATTAAAATAATTAAAATCATACTATATCATTTTGGTAAGTATGAAAAAAAAGTAATAAAATGGAAGGTATGCAAAATGTCACACAAGGTAACAAAAACAAATGAATAGTCAATGAAAATTTGGTCTTAAATTTTTCACACTAATTCAAGCTAGGAAGTATGATAAAATTCAATAAATGGTTGAAATCTTACATGCCCTCAAAAAATAAGAAAATAAGAGGTGAAATAAAAATTAATTAAGCATAAAATATACTGGTTTAAGCTGGGAAGCATGTCAAATGATGTGTAAATTCATAATCAATCGAATCTTATCTCAAACTTGACACATGTAGTTTGATGGTGAATTGATTATTGGAAAACTTTGTGAGGAAGGTTGGGTCCTATACATGGTCTTACACTATAAATAAATAAAGGGAACACCACATGGGGTGGAATAAGCATGAATAACTAAGTACATAGGGAATAAGGGTAATAGGATAAAACACTCATAAATTAAAAACCCAAAAAGATGCCAGAAAAGAATTGGCAAGTAGAATAATAATATTAGATTGAAATGAAAAAGGGATGGTAATTTTGTAAGGAATTGTTAGGTCCTATCCTTGGTCTTATGCTACAACTAACAAAAGAAAAATCTAAGGGGTGTGATTAGAAAGTAAGACAATATTTCTCAAGAGGAAATATGAGGAAAGGGAATGAAAAAGGGAGTGTAAAAAGAAAATACTTAGGCATCTTAAAAGAAGACCTTAGGAGATAAGAGGTATACTAAGAACATGAGAGTACACTAAGTGACTAGTGTATATCTATGTACAAAGGAAACTTATTCCCTATACACACAAATATTTGTAGGCAAATAAGTGTGATGCTAAGATCAGCTCATGAAGGTAGATTGGTAAAACAAAAATAAAAATGGATCTACCTCCCCATGACATGTTCTCCACTCCTTAGGACCCCTTATAAATCCATTAGTCTACTACAAAGATTAGGTACTTACATGAGAAAGTAGGTAACACTAGAATTTTTTTTCTGAATTCCCCTATTCCAATCTACTGGCCTACCTCACCCCAAAGGATTTTGGCTTTATGTGAAGCTGACTGTGGAGTTTGAGATTTGATTAGAGATAGGAGATGTTATTTAATCATATATTTTAGTGTGATTAAACTTTTAAAAATATTGCATATTTTTGCCTTTTGATGTCATTGCATTTTGTTTAAATAATTTGGCTTTTAACTTTCTTTTGAATGCTTTTTTTAGATTCCTCCTCTATACATATTTCGAATGACCAAGCATGAGAAAGATAGTGATACACATCAATGAGTTGTAGGATAAGGATAAAGTAAGCTAAGTAACCAAAGATAAAATACTGACTAGGACACTTAGGCTTGACAATGAACATATATGTGATCTCAAATCTCAATTGTGCATATGCTTAGTTTGTGGAAAAAGGAAGAAAGGAAAAGGGATATCCAAATGTGGACTGGTAAAAGGAAATAGTAATGAGATATATTATTTGCTAACTAATCACATGGTAAAAGGAGACAATAACCAAATGGAAAAGGGTAAATACAACCAAGTCACCATGACAATTATCTATGGAAAGAAAGGATAAGAAACAAAAAATCATGAAGATATAAGGCAAAAACAAGATAAATATGGTGATTTTGTGAGGATCTGTAAGGTCTTATCTATGATCTTATAAAGGAACTCACAAAATAAATATATAAGGGATGCAACAAGAAAAGATAAATATAAAGCAATGATAAATAACAAAAAGCATATGTGAAAAAGATAGAATATAAAATTAACAAGAAATATAGTAGAATAAAGAAGATTATGATATAAGATAAGCAAGAATTTGACATAGTGTCAAATGATATAATCAGATATAGAAAAAGAAATAAAAATGGAGCACACAACCAATCTAAATATAAATTTAAAAGCATCATAAATGTACTCATAAGTACTGGTAAATATATCCATACACATTATCCAAGACATCAAATAAATCTTTATAAAGCTGGATATAAACTGTTACTAATGTGTCATCAATCTTTACTAAATACTAGGAAAATACTTCTTTTCTAATATCCTTAATTGAAAAAGTAGGAATATTCATTAGATTTTATTTAGGAGGGAAATTGGGCAAAATATGATCAAAATAATGTGTGGAAATGGGATCTAAAATATAAGGAGGAATCATCGATGGGAAAGGATCCATGGTGACAGAGGGTCCATAGGTGGAGAAGGAACCATAGGTGAAAGCACAAAAGGAACCAAAAGAGGTGTAATTATGGTAGAATAAGGGGGAACCTTATTGAAATAATGACCTATGGGAAGAATAGTATTTGATTCAAGGATAATTATAAGATGATCCTTAAGATGTTACTAAAGGATACAATAATAATCAATATGATGTGTGCCACATTAGTGCCATATACAATACCTCTCACCATACTTAGGTATATATTTAGGAAGAATCTTGAGAGGAGGTATGGTAGTTTTTATAGATGGGGAAGAAGGACACAAGGTATCAATATATTGTCACAACTTATGACAATGGATAGAAGAATGAGTATTTGTCCCATGAAACCAATAGATACACTTGTGTGTTTCAGAACACTCATGGGAGAAGGTGTAATAGGTGTGTAAGAAGAGGGAGATGACTCATGACCCCATTTTGTGGGCAAAGGATCCATCTTAGGCAAAGGAATAAAACCATAACCATGAAAAGGTGATGATGGAGAAGGAATAGAGCTAGTCTTAACATGAAGAGAAATAGTGAAAGAAGCAAGAGTAGGCTCATCAATAGGGGAAGAAGCAATAATAACTAGTTCTAACACAAGTTCCACTATGGGAGGAGTAAGATCAATAAAATGTCTAAGAAGGGAAGCACTAACCTTAGGAGTAAACCAATGATGAGAATTAGAGAACCTATAAAATTGGTAAGGTCTAATCATAACATGATCCATGAGCATAGTCTTATAGGGCTCCTCATAAACTAGAGGTGTTTTTTCCATCTCCACTCTATGATAAAGAGGAAAAATACAAAAATTAAGAACTATAAATGTTATAACATGAGAGGATGCATGAAAAGACTCAATTAAATAATAATGATAATGCATAATCTTGACATTATAGGCTTGGACAAGACCACCTAATAAAGGATCATCTAAGGAATAACCATAATAATAATCAAGTAAATGAAGATCAATGACATAATCTAGAATAAATTTGTCATCAAAAGAAGCATGGTGAATAAAATGATGAGTCTTGGATAATACTACAAGAATGTCATCGTAAAGAGGTTTGTGAGAACATGGTTACAAAAAATTAGGAAGTTGTGAGATGCGATGAGGTGTGAGATTGGAATTTTTGATCTTGAGATTAATCTCATCAAGCTCATCATCACTAGAGTCTAAAATTTTGGGAAGAATATTACCAATAAGCTTAGAATGCCCATTGTATCCTCTAGTTGAGTTGACAAGAAAATTTAGAATATGTGACTCATGAAATGGAACTCTAGGTAAAGGCTCAAGAGTAGGAATCTTAAAGACACCATCACCTTAGAATTACTCAAAATTCAAAGGGTTAGTATCTCCTTGAATCTTATAAATGGATCCATTATGAAGAAAATTTAAAATACTGGCAGGTGGAAGAAGTGATAGCTCTCATATGATGAGTCCATGACCTACCAAGAAAGATATTATAAGAAAGAAGAAAGTTAAAAATCATCACCTTCACATGAATGGTGATAGGTGGGATAGTAATGAGAAGCCACACACACCTAAGTGGAGGCATTTTCCTTGTATCATATCCTTGATAGGTGTTATGTGTGGAATTAAGATTGCATTCATAATATTCAAGGGTTTTAATGAAATTAAGAGAAGCAACACAAGTGCCAAAACCCTCATTCATAAAATCATGCTTAACTTGGATATAATTTATTTGGATGCTAATAAATAGGGAAGGATCATCTACACAAAGCATAATCTCATCAAAAATCATAGATGTGATGGGAAATTTTAATGAAAGAGAAGTGTCGATAGTTTCATCAACATTGATGGACATCTCTTAACATTATTTCAAGATACTATCCTAAAAACTAGATAAGGTCACCTCCCATCCCACTAAGGGAGGATGAGGGACATTAATTTCAAATAATAGTTGCATAAGATATTTCTAATGATGGGTAGATGTCCTCATGAGTTCAAGAAATGGAATTTATGAAGGGGGATTAGTGAGCTCCACAATGGGATCCCATGCATCATAACCCATGAGAATATTTTTAGATATA
Source organism: Torreya grandis (assembly GCA_037957365.1). Taxonomy (NCBI): domain Eukaryota; kingdom Viridiplantae; phylum Streptophyta; class Pinopsida; order Cupressales; family Taxaceae; genus Torreya; species Torreya grandis. Next base: position 1,672,285 of record JARHVA010001716.1, read on the forward strand.
GGTACATAATGGTTAAAGAGGTATTCAGAGGGAGGAGATGAAGAGTATTGGAATTTATGTTGATAAGAATGAGAAGGTTTAGAAGAAGGTTTTAAATAATCTTGAGATGATGAACTCATAGGTTCAACGAGATTTTTAGAAGTATAAGAAGTGTTAATAGAAGGTTGATTAACATTGGAAGGAGAAGATGATGGAAGAGTGGTAGAAATAGCATGGGATGTGTTATCCAAAGGAGAATAATAAGTTGGATCTTCATCAAACGTTATAAGATATTCTTGACCCAATTCATTTAAATGAGTTGGAGATGAATCTTAGATAACATGGTATACTTGAGAATGAGGTGGGGTGTAGATAGGCTGAGAATAATTGAAAACCACTAATCTTCACATATTAGTCATGCTAACCACATTTTCTTTGAAAATTAGTTCTGTAAGACTTTCTACATTATTGGGGAAGAGATGGGCTTGCCTTGTTTTTATTTAATGAGTTGATTATTAGGTTGATGATTAGGTAAAGGATACTTATAAATAGATAAATGAGCATTTATTTGATTTAAGGCTTGAGCTTAATCATGAGTTTTGTATTCTATGAATGCATGCTCATAATATTATTGATTTTGGTGCATGATAGAATCATAGTCAAAATTATGTCCAAGAAAAAAGTCCATAAATAAATTATGAAGCTATCTACAGGTCTCATGAGAATGACCCCAACTAGCATGGAACCAACATAACTTGTTAGGATCATACTAGGTTTTTATAGGATGAGTAAGGTCAATTTCATGATGAAGAGGCCTAGGTAGAAGTTTAATCAATTCATCCAAGGAAAGGGGTTTATGATCATTATTCTTATTTGTTGAGAAATGATGATTAGTAAATTGTTGAGAAGAGGAAGCTGGTTCCAAAGAAGGGGTAGGAATAACATCTTGAAAATGGTGAATGGTATCATATGAATTAGAAACACCATCACTAGTAACATTATAGTTTTTTTTAATTAATATACAAGAACCTATTTAAGGTTGTTGTGGTTTGAATTGATACATAAGGAATATTATCATTTATCTTGATCAAAATCTTCTTCCAAAGTACATGGAGAAAGGGTAAGAACTCAACATTGTAATTTGGGATAAAGAGAATTTGCAAAGAGATGAAAAATATTATCATTGGCCATGTTGTGTTCACATTTGTTTGATAAATTCTTCAATCATTTAATAAATATTTGGGTGGTTTCATTTTTTATTTGCTTGTAATTGATGAAATGGGCCAAAGTTTTTGTAAGAAGATCACTAGTTTGGAATTCTTGAACTAAAGAATCCACTAAATCCTCCAAACCAGTAATGGAATGAGGTCTAAGTTGATTGTACAAATTATTATAAAGGAGCTTGGTAGTGGCAAAGGTGTTTAGTTTAACCTAATATTTATAAAGATTCCCAAATGTTTTAAGATGAAGATAATGATCAGTTGATCCATTAAAAGAGATTGTAGGTGTTATACCTCCTATATCAATGTTAGAAAATTGAGTAGTGAGAGGTTTATTTTGTAGATGTTTGATAGTTTTATTGATTAAATGAGGTTGAGGAAAAATATTGACTTGAGAATATTAAAGAGGACAGGGAAGAACACTCTAGTTATGTGTGCTCCAATCCATTGGTTATGATTGCATTTGAAGATGAAGAAGGTGATTTTGCATTCTCTTCATTTAATTTGTGTTATAGGCTTGGAAAGAATTAATTTGATTTAGATTTTGTAATAGCATTTGATGGTTTTAAATAAAATTATTAGAAGAGTTGGTGTTGGTATTAGTGGCTTGGGTACCACTATTGGTGTTGTTGACAGCTTGAGATGAATGAGAGGCACTAGTGGCAAAGCTTGCTTGTGTAGTAAAATATGGACTAGTAAATGGAAGAGAGGAAGAAACACTAGAAGCATGAGTGCCTTGGGTAGCAAACAATGAACTAGTGAAAAGATTAAGGATAGTGAATCTTAAGAGAGGTCCACTAGATGTAGAACCAACCATAGTAGTTGAGATACTAGGCATAGAGGTAGAAGAAAGGAAAGAAGTAACATGAGAAAAGGTCATGATTAGAGGGAGAGTTTGTGAAGAAAAGAAATCAATACTACCAAATCCATTTGAGAATGTAGAACATGGTGAATGAGATTCATTGTCTTGACTACTAATCATGATATTGTAAATAGTAGATGGATCTTTCCCTTTGTGTTGGGGAAATTGGTTAATAAAGAAAAGAATTTTGGTATTATACTATAACTTAGGTTGGTTTTTTAAGAGAAAAAAAGGATTATTTTACAAAGAGGTATCATGATGGAACCCATAGTCCATTGTATGAGTTGCAATATGGACATTACTAACATTTACAAAAGGAACACTACTTTGTCTATGGGAAATCTTATGAGGATTGGTGAATTCCATCATGCCTGTTGTTTGAGATTCAGTGTTGTCACCCAAAACTAAATCCATGATGAAAGAGGAAGGAAAGAAATATGAGAAAACAAAGGATTAAAAAAGTGACAAAAATAAAGCTGGGTCGACCTAATTGACCTAGTACAAAACAAGGACAAATAAAGTTGGAGAAGGTCCATATAACTAACCTAGTAAAGAGAGAAGAAGTTAAAAGAAAAGGGGAAAAGGCATAAAAAATATGCTAGGTCAACCTAATATAGTGTGTAGGAGATACAAAAACTGCTAAGTACACCAAGTTAACCTAGTATAGTTGATAGAGGTAGAAAGTAAGGCCAGGGATAGTGTAGAGTCAAGCTAGTCGATGTAGCATAGAAAATAGGAAAAGAGAAAGGATTGTTAAAAGTTTAAAAAAATATAATGAGATATGCCTGTAGCTAGTGTAGAAAAGTAGATACTGAAATGAAATACATAATTATTTGAATTGATGTTGGATAATCCAATTTGTACACATACATAGATTTTAATTTTGAAAGAAAAGTACAAAGTAGAGTAGAAAAAGAGAAATAGAAACTAACCTTGGTGTTTTGGAGATGAAAATAGAATAGGAATCTAACCTATAACCTTGGAGATAACTATCCCAATCTATAGAACTGGGTAAATTTGGTCAACCAAATGAGATAGGAACCTACTAAAAAAGCTAAAAAAGTATGTTAAGTCAACCTAGTTGACTTACTAGATTGAACTAGATGTTCGGAAATGTGCTAAGTCAAGTTGGTCGACCTAGTTGATTGGACTACAAATCTAGAAGACTAGAATAAAAAACTTGCACTATGAATCTTGAATAGGAACCTACTATAAAGTGGTTGAAAATGTGCTAGGTTGACCTAGTTGACCTAGTAGGTAGAAAAAAAAGTTTGTAAAGTGCTAGAAACCTATGTTAGGTTGCATTGGTTGATCCAGTTTCTTATTCTTACTCATAGAGAAAAATAGTTGGGTTGACAAAATCAATCCACCAAATCAAAACATATGATATAAAAGATAAAAAAATGAATAAAATAAGTGAAATAAACCCTATAAGGGTTTGATTCATGTCAGGTTTACCAAAATGTATGCAATAAAAATTGCATGGTGTGAATGAATCAATCTTGGATCAAATAAGATAGATCACACCTAAACTTTTAATTTGGGCATACATTTATTAAGTGGGAGCATGACCAATATGAGGATCAGTTAGAATTGATTAGGGGATCACTTGTATCATCTATCATAACACATCACGCTAGGTAGGGTTCCAAATCCTATAGTCTAGCATGATATGACAACAACCCTAAAAGAGTCATAGGGTTTCTATATTCACTTATGAGAATTAAAAATAAAGTAAACTAATATAATAACAAGAAAAGTAAACTAATCTAGTGCTCCCCAAAGCTTGTGGCATAAAGTAGGGGTTAGAACAAAAAAAGTAAATAAAAACTAGAATAAAAATGTATAGGAGACATATACTCATCTCAATTTATATGGAATCCTAATACCTAGGAGAGAATAATACATACTACATTATCTATCTACTTTTACAAAGGAGAAATAAAGTTAGGAATACTTACCTTTGAAGATGAACCTACCAAGTCTCAACCTCTCCCTTGGCCAATGGTGCTTTGCAAGAGATTTTTGTGGCTTGTAAGGACAACAAAGATAAATTATCTCTAGGCTACATGACCTACCTAAGCATCTAAAATACTTCTCCATAAGATAAGATTGAAGCTCTAAAAGAAATTATTGAACCCTAAATCTTTATTCTTCAAGTAGAATGGTCAATAATCAGATTTTTTTTCACACTTGTTCACTTAATTCAACTCTCTTATGAAATGGTAGGGAACGACCTTGTATATAAAGTAGTATATCACCTTAAATACTTTTAGACATGTTATTTGTGCTAGGTTGATTGGGTTAAACTATCTTATTATCAGGCTAATGCCTGAAGTTCATGATAGGCTGATCAAGATGTAAAGCAACAAGGAAAGGCAAAGTATCCCCAAAATAAGCTAGGTCAACCTACCTTACTGAATAGGTCAAAAGATAAAAAAGGTAAGAAATGAGGGATAAAACATGACAAATGATTGAAATATATAGGAAAGATAGAAATAATCTTAGGTTTCAAGGTTTTAATAAGAAAGAGTGTAGATAACAAGTGGAAAAAGGAATAAAAATCCTATTTAGCACCAAAGGTCTACCCACCATTTTCTTGGTGCACCCCTTAAGTCATGCACTCAGAGAGATTGAGACTTGGTAGGTTCTTGCAAGATACAAAGTGTCAATAATCAATAAAAGTGTGAAAATATTATGTATACAATAGGAATATTTTTAACTGGTAAATTAGATGACTTTAGGTCATTATAAACTTGCATTATAATAGGACACCTATATCGATGTATATGTCTAAATATAATCTAAGTGTCTAGGAATCATAAAAGTAGGTACAAGTCTAGAACTTGGAGATATGGAAGATAAGTAGGTTTATTATATTCTAGGTAAGATATAATGATTGGGTCATTAGAATGATATTAGCTATACTAAGATATAAGTAATTAGGCATAGAGAGATAGTGTATACAATCCTTTTTGATATCATAAAAGGTCTATAAGTTGAAGGTACATCCATGATATGTATTTTCCATGTATATAGGACTAAGGTACTATATAATTAAGAAATAGTTACTAAATTTTCTTCCCTTAATCTATTAGTAAAATTTATAGTTTAAATGAAAATGAATGCATACCTAGGTCTGTATAACACACCTTGACTTTTCTTGAATCTAACTTGAGTGCTTTTTTGGTTAATGACCTCCAACCAATAGCATGTTATAATATACAGTTAGTTCATATAATATAAAATGGAAAGCATTGAAATGTTTGAAATTGAAAGAGAACAAGGTTTAGGATTACACTTGTGTATCAATACAAATGCCTTGATTTTTGGATATTTTATTTGAAAATATGTATCATTATGAATAATAAAACTAATATTAAGATATAAAATATGAAATATGGAAATTTTGTATATTTAGAGAGATAGAGAGAGACTAGAGGACACATGCCCCCAACTTTGGAGAAAAGGTGAGTTTCCACCCAAAAATTGAGATTAGCTCAATCATGCAACCAAATCATACTTATAACCTAGTGAGCATGAGTGAATCAAGTCAACTCACACTATAAAACTGGTGAGTTTGTCTGATGTAATCAAGTTTAACCTATAAACTTGGAAATATTGAGTGATTTAATCATCTCAATCATACCAAAAATGAACCAACTACTATAATAAATTGGCTCAATATAATCAATTAAACTATAACTTGGTGGGTGATGATAATACATAAAATTATTTGAAATATGAAACTAATTTGATTTTAAAATATTAGGTTCACATTGCATAGAATATACACCTTTTTTATGTCTCATGTTGAAACTATTTATAACAATGGTACCAATTTAGAGACTTCTACCACAAATGTGTATCTAAATCATATAACTATACATTTGGTCAATTTAAAAATTGTGTAAGTATAAATCACTTATTTCCAAAACATTCCCCCACTATAATATAAAACTTAAAACTAGTTTATGTGTGGGTAACATGTTTCCAAAACATTCCCCAATTTATATCTGAATCAAAAAACTGGTGTATGTGTGGAGAACGTGTTTCCAAAACATGACCCTACTATATATTTGAATCTAATGAAAATTTTGAAATCCATGTTTCTATGGCATGCCTCAATTAATATCCCCATTTTTTAGGTGAGGATAAGTATAAAATGGTATTCACCTTACCTCAAAAGGATAATATAATTGTATAATTTGTGTATTAACCATGTAACATATAGAAAGAGCATGTCTAGGTAGATGTATCATTGAATCATGAATAATGTGATCACACTAGGTCATAAGGTCCATGATTTAGATCATGGCAACATCTACATAGTAATAGTACAATCTAAAAAATCAATCAATCACACACATGAGTACTCAAATGTAAATAAAAAAGAAATGGTATAAGGAAACCTTAAACAAAGGGCATGTTCAAATGTTACACAATTGAAGAGACATGACTTATTCAAATTTCTATGAAATCAAGAATGATATAATAAAATATCAACATACAATAAGGGATGACATATTCAAACGTAAAAGAGGTAAAAAAGGCATGGTGACTAAAAATAATGATCATATTCAAAAGCTCAATCAAGTAAAACAAGACAATCAAGGAAGTGCATAAATAAAAAGTATAAGCAACTATCATAAACATAACATATTGGTTCTTAGATATATGTTTTATCAAAAAATGTTAATTACATAGCATATCAAATAAAATATAAAAAATATAAGCATGGATAAAGTCATGTGTATGTACATAATCTCAAACATGATAATCTAAAGTGACCATATAATGATATAACTTGGTTGTATCATGATCAAAGAAGTGGATGACCCCAATGTCCATTTAAATGAGTAGAAGGAAGGCCCAGCATCTTCAATTATAAGGATCATGTATCTATGTATGTTTGAATCACACTAAAATTATGCATGAAACACATATGTATATATAAAGAAATTATATGTTATCTACCAAAATAGAACTAATAGTATATATGCTAAGAAGCCAATAGAACCTATGGATTCTAAAAATATATTTGGATTTTTAAAGTTTTTGATATTTTTGGTATTTTTGGGAATACTTGAAATGAAAACACTATCCTATGATTCCACCTAAAGGTTTCTCATAGATATATCCACACTACAAACCTGTTGAAATAAATCAATCGTACTTCCATAGATCATGTATAGGTGTAATATCTATCATTATATAATTTGTAATGTTTGGCATATGGATAATAGAAATTTATGGCCAATAATAAATAATAGATGTAAGGGTTCATGGAACCTATCATTGAATGGTCTATGTTTTATTTGGAATAATAATAATAGGAACATGTGTAGGTGCTCTAGATGTTTGAATATGGTGTGTAGTAAAATTAGGAATTATATCACGGTCATTTGGTAAGTTTGTATTTGGTATCCTTTCTTCACATGAAAGTGTAATTTTAGTTATTTATTCATTTTATATAAGTTACTTGCACTTATCATGTGTAATTAATATTTAGATATTATAAACTACATGGTAGTATACAATATTTCAATTTAATGAATTTTGTAATTTTATGATAATGAATTAATCACCCTATGGAATGAAACTTGATTGGAAATAAAAAAGATTGACAGTAATGATCAAGTGGTAATAAAACTTATGGTTTTTATTTTTCATTGTAGATGATTTATTTGTATAAATATCCTATGTATCTTTATGTGTTGGTTTATGTATCCACACCTGATTTATATGTATGCCTCCTACATGTGTCCCTCTATCAAAAACCTAATCAACCAATGGGTATTTGGTAGGATCAGTGTACAAGAGATCAACCTTGGTAGAGGGTACACTAGGAGAATGACTTATACTAGTGGTTGTCTTATACAAAGGTCTATGTACCACATGTTATTTTAGCATGGGATGTCTTGGCCCTCTTAGACTAACTACTAGAAGAAGTAGGGGAAAGAGATCTATATGTTCATTTTTAAAATTTAATAATTTCCTTATCTTCTAGCTACTTAATATTTTTCTCAAGAGAAAAAATAATCATCATGGTGCTTTTTTATATCATGGTAAGTGAAAAAGTGTTATCCTTTTACCTTTTAAAATACGTGTGGTGGATAACAATAATTTGGAAGAAGTTTTATCATCCATTTATCATGCAATCTATCTCAGTACCAATAAAACTAAAGTGATTTCCTTTTTATAGAGGCATATGGTTTAACTATAGGAGGTATTTTATAAGCATGCTCCTTTCCTTTATTCAATACTTTTACTATTTTTTATTTGGTATGCATTATTGGTTCTAAAGAGGGTTTTTTCATTGGTTCATGACCCTTCTTGGTTTGCTTATTTTATTTAAAATAATTGTTTATAACAGGTTTGCCTTGATGTGGATAGATAGGTAATTTAGTTTTGGTATTTGTTATAAAACATGGATATTTATGAAAATTACAATATAAGGTTTTGAATGAATCAAAAGGCTTGTGAAACATTATTTCTCTAAGTGGACGAAGAATAACCCTACTAAATATGAATTGTACTTCCAAATCTGAGGGGGTGTAGTTTAAGGAATATAAGATATCCTTAAATCTGATGGCATAGTCTTAAAGGGAGTCATCCTCAATTTGAGTTAAGTCTTTCATATGATCCAATGGTAGCTTTGTTATTATGTTCTTATAGATATTATATAAAAATACATCCTCAAGTTTTTTAAAACTTAATAAGGAACCATTTTGGAGTGTATAAAACCAATCAAAAACCTCTTGAACTAAACTTATATGAAAATATTTTAATAAAAAGTGCCCATCTTTAGTCTAATGTTCAAATTATTGTATGTATTATTTCAAATGATTTTCAAGATATCCTTTAGCATCAAAAGAAGATAAAATGGGGATGATAAAGGTGTAAGTATATGGATACTCAAAAATATCTTTAGTAAGGGGTTCTTCCTCTAATATATTATCATTAAAAGTAGCATCAAGGGAGTAAATTTTCAATATAATAATAATCCTTTTTTATTGAAGATCTCCCATGGTAGTCATTGGAGATAGCATATCACTAGGAGGTGTTGGTAAATAAGTTGAAGAAGTGCTTACAATTTGTAATTTTCCATCCATATGGAACATAGGAATAATAGACTCCTTACCACCCTCATTTTATTGTAGGATAATATAATCATTTGGTTTGTAAACATTAGGTAAAGGGATATCCATTTTGCATGATGATTGAAGAGAGGTCATTATATAATATTGGATATCACAAAAGTTAATACAATTATTATTTGAAATAGACTGAGTACATGGATTTTTATTGCATGAAATATGGTTATAATAAATAATACCACTTTCTAATTTATGTACATCATTGTTATATGAAAAAGGAACATTTGCATAACTTTTAGTTTCATCATTGTTAATTTTATTATGAAATTGTTTCATTAGTAAACCTTTATCTAAGATGTTTTGTTGCTTATTTTTAATTTGAATAAAAGTATAAGAACATACATCTACACTATTTTCAACATCATTATCATTTTCATCTTTCCAACCTATAAGGATAGGGAGAGAAGTTGTACATGCATTTGTATTATTGATATCTAGAGAAAAAAATCATTATTTTCACTTTAGTGGTATAAATAAAGAACAATATTTGCAACATTATCATCACTTTGGGAAAAATGCACACACTCACTTTCTTCACTATTGGAAACTTTTTAAAGGGAAGAGAAACATTCATTTTTTGGTTCGTCTTAAGAATTTTTGCATGAAACATTATTACTTTCAACATCACAAGTGTTAATTTATTTCATGTGTATTTTATCATATTCATGTGATTCAGTAAAAAAAAGTGATCATTTGTAACTTTATAGGCCTTTAATTAATGGAAATAGGATAAATAGGAGAACTAGGCCCCTCATACCCAATAGGAATAATGTCACATTCACAACCATATGAAATAATCATGGGATCATTAACATGTTCATTTATACTTTAGTTTTGATCATTAGTTTTTTTTTTCATAGTTATAAGAAAAATAAGGTGTTTGAGCTTATTTTTTATATGACATAAGATCTTCATATGCAATAAATTGATCATTAGGAGCATTGAAAAAACTATCAAAAGCATGAGACTTGGCATGGATTATAATAGATGACTCCATAAGGACTTTAATTTTAACCCAATGTAAAAGAAAGAAATTAAAAGGCTTAGAGTAAGAAGATAAATAAACATGACTTAATATATTCCCATATGATAAATCAAATTTTTAAAATTAATACAAACATCTGAAATAAACTTTTTGAAAGAGAAAACCCTAACATGCAACCAAGGGTTTTGTTCAACAAATAGAGGATGGGTTCACTCAAATGTTTAAACTTTAAATATATATTAGGGAAATATAGGTTTAAATGGGTAAATATATCCTAAGTTACAATAAAATTATACTATCTTTGTAGTTAGCCACTTGATTTTAAAATTTAGACAAAACATATAGTAAATTTATTATGATGAGATATGCTAAAAATGGTAAGTATAACTATGCTAGCTATTACAATGATAATGAAAAAATGATACTTAATTTTTTATAATGTTAATATAATATATATTTAGAATAATAATAAATTAGACTTGATCTAGATCATAGATCAGTTGCCTAATTCTATAAATGATATATATGTAGTCATAGACACTTGAATTGACCTAGGATGGTTATATCAATGCTTACATACATAATTTTTAGGTGTATAGCATGGAATAGATAATAAAACTAGATGATACCACCTATATGTTTTTGGTTTATATGTCACCTTCACCTTGGTACACTCAGGTCTAGGTCATGGAGTGTCACTCCTTGTCAAATAGAAAAACCCTAGTTTTTCATCTTCATATTGGTTATGGTAAAAATTAGTTAGTGGGTACACAATTTCAAGCTTACCTAAAAACCCTATATCAATGAGTACTTCCTAAATATCAAATAATCTAAATAGGGCCTCATATTTATTTAGTTCTCTACTACATGTTAACTTATGTGTGAATCATTAATTATGTGATAAGTAAAATAGTGACCTATCTTGTAACTTGGAGAATGTTTCTCATGGAATGGTCATTTAATATTTTATACATATATGTGTTTTTTACATATTAATGGTATGAATATATGTTAACATAGGGAATCTTTACTCACTTGAGTGCTTGATTGAATGCCTTTGGTAAGTTATCTTGTGAGTAGGTAAGAATTTATTAGGTGAGGAATGAATGAGGGATGATATAATATTACCAATCCCTTTAAAGTATATCTCACATTAAATAAATTATTTTGATTATAGGAATATTTTTCATTTTTAAATTGGATGACTTTAGGGCACTAGACACTTACATCTGAATAAGACACCTACATCGATGTAGGCATCTGATTGGGATGTAAGTGTATAAGAAGTTGAAAATCATTTATATATATATATATATATATATATATATATATATATATATATATATAACTTTTAGATATGGAAGATAATTAATTTTATAACATATTTGGAACTATGGAAGGTGTGGGTCATCATAATGACATTATTCAAACTGAGAGATAATTAATTGGACAAAAAGAGATAGTGTATGCATGTTTTTTGGCAGTGTAAACTTTTTATAAGCTAAAGGTACATTCATGATATGTATTTTACAAGTGTATAAGATTGAGGTGATATAAAATTAATAAATAGTGTCTAAAATAACTTTTTTTTCCCTTCATGGATGTCTAGGAAGTGCTCTCAACATCAAAATATCACTATCAATTTTCACAAGATTTATCTTCTTCATAACTATGTTTTGTATTATTCATATAAGGATTTCAAAATATAATGAAAATAAGCCATATGATATATTTATTCACCCAAAACATATTGTATTTCTCAATTTTTACCTTGGTAATGGAATTGTGCCTGATAAAAAAAAACTATGTAGAGTTATTCAACGCAACTAGTAAGTTCTTAGGATGTGTCACTCATTGCCTAAAGCTAGAATCATGTTATCTTCTCACTTATCCATTTTATATTTTGTAATTAATATTATAATGACATGTGTAATTTTGGTTGTGGTATATAGTTTTAGGAAACTTATCCCACATTAGATGCATTCACACATGTGCATCATAGCCATCTAAAACATTGATTTTGCCAATTACTAGGAGAACTAAATTGGTACCCCATATAAATGTATCAAATTAATTTTGCACATGTTATGTACCCTAAATGATATTATCATAAATTTATTTTTAAATTTTAAATTTATAATTATCGTTTCCCATCTGATATTTAATGTAAATATATAGTTTGTTGATATTATCCCACCTACTAGCTCCACACAGCTTTGAGTTCGCCTAGCACACTGCTACCCTTATTTGTCAATAAAAATATTTATCAATATGGAATGTATATTTATCATTTTTTTATTTTCTCATATTCACCACCCTCTCCACTAATTTAATATTTTTTTAGTGCTAACTTGATGTCTTCAATTATAAAACATAATCTTGTATACTTGTTTATGTACTTTGGTGACAATTTCAAACACATCCTAGAAAAAAATTCCTCGTGGATGCATGAGAGTATTAACCTCACTGATATTTATGGATTTTAAAATTATGGTAAATCAAAATAATTAACAACATTTATATTTTTAAGCTTTATTTTAACATGTGAATCTTATTTCATCATTCCATTTGTGTCTACTTACCATGATGTAATCCTTCATTAATTAATTCTCATTATTATTTTCCATATTTCACTCACTCACCATTGAATCCAAATATTTTATATGTAATATAGCCTTTGGATAATATATCTCTAAAAAATATACTTCATGTGATGTTGATTCTTTAATGATAGTTGCATTAGGTCCCAAAGACTCTATGACTTTTATGCACTTATTATTTTCTAATGCCATAGTAGTCAAAAAATTTCAATGTAATTCTTGGTTGAAATTCACTATAATTCATCCTTGGGTTGTTAATTATATCAAAAACCATAAATTTTAATTTTTTTTAACTCTTTTATTTGTAACCCTAAACTTTTTCCTCATCTTCAAGCTTTGTGGCACATTAATGGAGGATGATCCAACTATAAATCCTATGTTTTTTTAATTTATACCATTTCCTCACTTCCTTTACTTAAATTTTCTATGCAAACATGTTGTAAACTCATATATATGTGAATACTAGTCCAAAAATATATTAATTTATTCAAACACACATTGATTTCACTTGAATTATTTTTCTCTATTCACTTTATGCTTTATGACTCCAAATCTCTTTGATAATGAAAAGTGGTGAGAATGGCTTGTACAGGGAAATTTATAGAACATGTCAAATTTTAAATTTCCTAATGGTTAAAGATGTACCATTATATATTAATTATTATCACATCCCTAACATCACATTAAATCTCAGTGATGTCATCCCTTACATAAATTCCATTCAAGAGTGACCTATGTCTTTTCCCTCTTCCCTGCATTCCTAGGTGAAATTTTATCCTCTTTCCTTCCCATTGTCTTGCCTTGTAGACATCACATATCTATATGATTGGTCATTTATACATGCATTTCTACCAATATCATGAAGGTTTGAGACTTTTTCCATTCTTAACCCACACTAAATTTATGTAAGTTCTCGTAGTGAATGAATTTATTTAGACATTATGTGTGTCTATTATTTTGTAGAGATCCCTCTTCCATTTAATTAAGTAGGCACAACTAGCACCTTTGTATATTATAATTAACCTTTAATTTAAATATGTGAATGAATCATGTATATTGTTTAAATTAATACAGTGTGTGTTAACTTCTAACCTTATTTACCAATTATATAGAATTGTTAAGAAAGCTACAAGTCAATCCTCCTTTGATGAAAAAATAAGAAATGACTCCTTGCTAAAAATTATATCACTCCTATAGTTTATGGTTCCCCAAAAATAAAAAAGGAAAGGGTACATGTTAGACCTATCATTTATTCCATTAACTTACCCATGTATTCCATATTCTCTTTTTGGACAATAAACTTAAATCATTATTAGGAAAAACTTCCTCATTTATCAAATACTCTATGGATTTTATTTTTTTATCAAGGATAAGAAGGTCCCTAGTGAGGATATTGTAGTTTACCTTGATATTGTGTCACTTCTCATAAAGGCACCTATTGGCACAAAAAATCTCACCCTATATGAGGTTATTCAATCCTACTCTAAGATTTGGGAAACATTGGAATACCTCTAGGCCTGTGGGTTACCTATAGTAGAGGTAGACCTCTAGATTTAAGGGTTAGCTCCCTAGATTGACCTTTAAGTGCTTATCCCCTACACTAACTAATTGATTATGTGAAAAGGGGTAGAAATATGCATGAAATTAAACTATTATAATATGGTGATACACCATGAATATCTCCACAATATTATCATATGCCTACACTAATATCAAAGACCTACAATATTAGCTTCAAAGTCCTAGGATATTCTAACATTAGTATTTCAATATGGAGGTGATATACAAAATATTACTCAAGGTAAGTGGACCAAAGGTTAGTTGCATAAAATAAATGGAACTTATACACTTTAAAGGAGTTAAATAAACTAGATACACTCTATATGACCTGTTAGAATGAGAACTTCTTGCACTAAACATGAAAGGACAAAGAGAAGAAAGGATAAAAGCTTATCACTAGACCTCACCATACCTGACTTCACACACTTAGACAAGATGCTTGTAAACTCAAAAATAGATTGAATGTATCATTCAAAGTCAAATTACAACATCAAACTAGCAGGGCTTTTTCATACATGGTGTGGAATTAGAAAAAAAGATCCAAAATGGCTAGTACTTATAGAATGTGGGAGAGGAGAGAGAGAAGTGGAGTTGAAAGGTCAAAATGTCATTTATTAAGGCATGATAATTAGCTATGTTGCATATGGTAGAGTATTAAATAGACCATATAAATTTTATTTGGAGAAATATCCCTCTACGGCATGAAAACTCCTCAAAAATAGCATTTGACTAAATCACATATGATCATAGAAACCTTCATAAATGACTCAAATATGATCCCTAAGATGACATATGACATAAAATACTAAAAGGTGACCAATACAAAGCTATTGACACATTAAATGACATTTATGGGATCATGACACACCATATAAGATATTATAAGACCTCTATATCAAGTTTTTTACTATAGGGGTTTGACTTATTATGACTTGTGTTAAAAATAGTTGAAATTATTGGTGATTTACTAGGGGTGGTATGCTTTTTATGCCAATGAATAGTATCCTACTCCTATCCATTTGGCCATGGAGTCATCAATGCATAGTTTTGACACTCAATTGAATTTTAAACCACACCAAGCAACAAGAAAAGACACACAAAATAAGCAACACCAAATTAAACATGCATATGTTCTCAAGAATAGTTATGGAACACACACACACACACACATAATTGAATAAAGACACAAACCTATCCTAATATTTACAATACCTCATTACTTGAGGTAAAGGATAACTTACCATTTTTTAACTAGGATTAAAGATGGTTACTCTTGCATCTTTATTCCTCCATGAAAGCAACCTAGCTTGTGAAACATGCTTGTCATCCAAAACTTGCTCATGTTGATGGTCAAAAGATTTACTATTATTGGTTCTCCTCATGCATACAAGTGGAATAATTTGAGATTTCATGAATTTTCTCTCTTTCCCTCCAAGGACCTTGGTTGGGTTTTTAACTTGCTTGATTCTTGCCAAGTTCATTTGGTGCTCTTCCAACTGAAGATTAGAATTCATGATAGCTACCTAAACATTAACTTCTTCTTGGGCACGATATACTTGATGCTTAGAAGCATCAAAATTTATTTCCTTTTATTTCATAAATTTTGTATATTATTTATGTTCATTTTGATCTCTTGACTATTCCTTAGGCACAAACACATCTGACTTGAATTTAATAGTCCCCTTTATGATTTTAATTTCCTTGACAATAGTAATACATATATTCTCATGTTTGATGGGTATTTATCTTTATTTTTCAATAGGACACTCAAAATATTGCATTTTAGTCTCATTAGCAAACATATCATTAGATTCACACGTCTTTGGAGGGAGAATAGACTTACCTAGATACTAAAACTCTTGAATTATGGCATTGAACCTTTGCCATAGGTCATCTTCTTCCTCATGAATGTCTTCTTCAAGGTCTCCTTCATCCAGTGTAGGAAGAATTACATGGCTATTCTCACCATAGTGATCTATCATGCCCTTCAACATATCATCATCATACACATTAATCAAATAATTACCCTCAATAACTTTTGAGAAATAATGTTCAATGCTTACCTCAACTTGTTCATATGCCCCTTCATGGATGATATAGGTATCAAGGTCAGTTTTCTCAAAATAAGTGTATGGATCATATTCATAAGGATATACACCATACCTATCTAGAAATAATCCATATATTCCTTCAAGATTATAATAATCACCATCATCCACAATAGACTCCTCCTTGTCATTGATAACATAATTGATATTATAACTTGCTTATTCATAGGTCCTAATGTGGAACCTTGCAAGTGGTTGAGTTATTATGGTCAATTTTTTCCATTATCTTATATTGAAGGATAAAAAGGACTAATCATCTGAGATGTATCCTCTTATCTTTATTGTGACATCCCTTGAGAGGTAGACTACAAAGTGGGTAGGCAACTCAACAATCACAATATCTTATAGGATGGGGAAATGAAGACAATAATCTAAGAAAAATTTCAAACTTGTGGTCAATACCACTAAATTTATGGGTGTACCATCCAATTAAATAAACCCTTTACTATTTGGTTCATACTTTAGACCCAATTTATTAGCTACAACATTGTGCATCATCAAAGTGTTAGCTCCACTATCAACTATGCAATTATGAATTAGTTTATCCCACATAATGAGAGCGAGGTAGAAGGGTGGAAGCTTATCATATATAGTTGAGGGTTCTACATTATTATTAAGATCAGTGGTAAGAGAAACATTTATATGACCATGAATTGGTGATGGATGACTAACATGGATAGTGGATAGTTGTTTTTGTAAAGGCTCTTTTTGGCCAAGCATATGAAGGACATCCCAAAGATAAATGGATACCTTAGAATTCTTCAATGAATATAAAATGTTTAGATTTGGAGCACCTAATTTATCTTGAATCCTTATATATAATTAATTGAATGGAAATTTAGGTATTGAATCACTTTGAGTAGGCCTTCCAACATTCTGATTTGAAGGGGATGTAGGAGTGTTTGAGATTGGCATGCTTATAATCAAGCCTTTTTGCCTTGTAGGAGGATTGTTTTCACTTGTAGGCACACCATTAGCATCAACTAGATAATTCCTCTTGGATATAATGTTATTTTTAACTAAGTTTCCTTATATAAGCAAAAAAGTTTCTTCAACTAGGAAGTTGGTGAAACTTACTCCTTGAGGCTACCAACTTTCATTTGTTTTCATGAAGACTTCATCATCTTTTGATAGCTAAGTAGTGACTCCTCCTTGATAAACTATAGATTATTATCCACCTTAATTAGCATCCATGAACTAACTTTATTTACATTCTTCTCCTTGAATCAAATTACTATGCACCAGTATCATTGGTCTTGTGTTGGAGGTAAAAGTAGGATTGTATACATTGGTAGGCCTATTAAAGGTAGGTTGCTCTTGACCTCTCCCTCACCTATATTTTTTACCATATTGATAATTATATGGATATGGGTTTTGATTCACACCATTTTACATATTGTATTACGTAGTTTAAGCCTATAAGGCTTGGTATCTTGACCTCCAATCAATATCATATTCTACCTTATTAGGAATAGTTCTAGGCTTGGTATTTGAACTTGGAACATGGGAAATATTTAGAGAAAAATATAAGTGTTTGGTAGGATAGGCATAGACACTTTTGGATGAAACTTACTTGCTTAAATGAGGTCATTCTTAGCTCTAATAACAAGGTCATATGCTTTAGATAGAGTGAAACCACCCATAGATTGTATCATGATGGCTATATAATTACCAATAGCCCTTAATTATGTGGGAAACACAAAGCTAGAATGTGGTCTCATAGGAGGAGGAAACCCATGTTAAGTCCTTTGGAAAATCTCATTAAAATCATGTATTATATCCTTGGGGCTCTTTGATTCATATTTATTTGGTGGATTAGTGAAGTGTGATCACTCTTGTCTTCAAACCTTGAAGTTATCATCTCTCTAAAGTCATCCCAAGTTGTGATACAACTATTGGGAAAAATCCTATACCAATCAAGTGTTTTCCATCTAAGGGACATGATAAGGAGTTAAATGGAAATATTGACCTTAGTGACATTATGAAAACTATATAAATCTGAGATATCCCTAATGTTCTTACTAAGAGTGACATGGCCTTCACCATTGAATGTGAGAACACTCTTTAAAGCATTAATAGGAATGGAATAATATGCATCAAGATGGATTGAATATTTAGTGTTAAAGGCTAGGAATGCATGTTTCCTATCCATGTTCTCTTTAATTTTTCCCTCAGTTTATTTGTCTTATTGGCTAGCAAAGTCCTCTTTCTCTTCAAATGTTATAATAGTCTGAGGATGTTAAACTTCAAGGGGAAGTTTATGTTGAAGAGGTGGATTGATAAGATTGAAAACACTAATATAATATGACCTAGTAATTAATATGAAGTATGAGCATAAATATATTTAAAAAAATGGTATAAAACCAAATTTTACCTTGAATGGAGTGACTAAATGTTGAGTAGCACATAATATGTGGTTGAGGTTATTAAGACCAACATTCACCTTGACAAGTTATATTTAAAACAATGGTCCCACCAAGTGTGCCAAAACTATTGGAACCAAATATCTCACCCTAGAGAATGTTTTTAAAGTATAATATAATATTTTGGAAACATTGGAATACCTCTATGCCTATGGGTTTCCTATAATAGAGGTAGACCTCAAGGTTTAAGGTCTAGCTCCCTAGATTGACCTTTAAGTGCTTATCACCTACACTAACAATTCATTATGTGAAAAGGGGTATAAATATTCATGAAAGTAAACTATTATAAAGGGTTGATACACCATGAATGTCTCCAAAATATCATCATACTCATGAACTAAGAGGAAATACCTACAACACTAGATTCAAAGTCCTATGATATTCTAACATTAGTATTTCAATATGGAAGTGATATGCATAAGAATACTCAAGGTAAGTGGACTAGAGGTTAATCACAGATACTAAAGGGAAATTTTAAACTTTAAAGGAGTAAAATACACTATATGCACTCCATTTCATGTATTATAATGAGAACTTCTTTCATTAAACATGAAAGGACAAAGATAAGCAAGGATATAAGCTTATCACTAGACCTCACCATAAATCACTTCACACACTTAGAAATTATGTTTGTAAACTAAAAAATAGATTTATTTTATTATTAAAATGTAAGATAAAACATCAAACCAATAGGGATTCACCATACATTGTGTGGAATTAGATAAAAAGAGCCAAAATGGCTAGTACTTATAGAATGTGGGAGAGGAGAGAGAGAAGTGGAGTTTAAAGGTCACAATTCCACTTATAAAGGCACGATAATAAGTTATTTTATATATGGTAGAGTATTAAATACAAAAATAAATGTCTCTTTAGACAAATATCCCTCCAAAGCATGAAAAATTCTCAAAACTAGCAGTGGACCCTTCAGTTACATTCTTAGAAACTATCTTCATCATTTAGCCTCTATTGAGAACTCCAAAGTAAACTAGAGAGAGATAACACATGTGAAATATTATTTGGGGTGATAATAAAAATATAAAAAATTAATTATATGTGTCCCTAATCATGTATCTTCTTATGAATAAGTGTTCTCATCATCTGCAGTCTCCATCACTAGTTCTATAAACTTGTCTTCACATTTAGCACCAAGATGCTCATAAATTATTTTAAAAAATCCATGAAATGGGTGATATGACACCTTTAAAAATTATTATTATCCATAAATACATTATTTATACCTTAAAATTCCTCCCAATCATTCTTATCACTTTCTCACTTGGTGATCACCTTCCATTCACTATGCTAGTTTGGACTGCCTGAAGTGAAGGTGCTTGTAGAGGTACTTGTGTGATTTTATGAAGAAATATATAAAAATTATGGGTTATATTAGGTCCCAATTTATATCCAAAAGTTATCCTCATCCTTTAAGACTCCTCTTTACTTGAAAATTACCAAAATATATCAAGAAAACTAGTTTTATACCTTGTCCGTACAAATAAAGTACAAGCCAATCTGATGGGAAGAATCCTGGTGGAGTTATATGAAAGTTAAAATCAATTTAAAAGTAATAATAGATAATTTTTATGCATTTATATCCATTTATTTCCCATTAGTTCAAGAGTAAGTGTTTTGGATGGTTTTAGGTGGTTTTGACCCTTAGCATTTATTCATAAAATTCTAACATTAAATATATAAAAAATCTCACTAAATTCATGTATAATACCCTCTTAAACATACCATAAATACTTATCTCTCAATGATAAGTTTATGTATAGATACAAGCTTCCAAAGATGGCCTCTCAAGCCTTCCCCTACATTCTATATACCCTGAGTTATTTTTAAGCTAAGAATTAACTTGTTTGAGATATCCCCTATATAAAAATGGTTATAAAAATTATCATAACATAATTTTAAGTTCATTCAATTCATTTTAAATTCCAATTTGTTTTATTAATTCTATTGAGACCTCCTAGGGCTTTAGGCTTAGTCTAGGCTTAGTGGGCCTAGTATATATATCTATGGGTTTAGGATACTATTTTGGGATCCTTGGTATTTTGAGGATTTAATCATGTTTTTTTATGATTTAAACCACTTATTTAACCCAACCTATAAGGTGTGTTTTTTTATGTTTTTTTATGAAATGTTTAAATATTCTCTAACTTGTCTCTTCATCATTTTTATACCAAACCTATAGGGTGTGTTTCTCTAGAAGTTCCCTCTATCTAATATAGAACATAGGACACTTACCATATTATATTAATAAAACCAAGGATATTATATGATTTAATAGGTAATAGGGAACATTTTCAAAAAATATTAGGCCTATATCATACTCCTATCATCCCTAAACATAATGAAACCCAAGGTAGACTTCTATAACATTGATTATGTGAAAATTTGGTGTATAGACTGTAGATTATACGTTGAAACCCTCCATGATATATTTACCTATCTTTATAATCTCATGTATTATATATCACTAATCTAAGGTTACTTTAAAACATGTCAAAAACCCTATAATTTTTCCAACTCCTCAAAGTTCACTCATCTCTACTTGACTAGGCTAGCCTGGCAGACTATGTATTGTGTTTCTCAAACAAAGGAAGTTTCTTATAGGGTCTCACTTAGATTTATACCTCATGTCATTTTTATATTCTAATTTAAGTCTTAAATAATATATCATAGTCATTAATACTTTTTCACATCATTAATATGCTAGGCCAAACTCTAAACCACCAAGTTCTAGTATATTAGCATACTATAGTCAAACTATAGATGTCCATTCTGAGAGCAAAAGAGGTCATATAAATTTAATTTAAACTCTTGGATCTTATTTTACACATCATAATGTATATTTAAATTATTTTGAGTCATATATAGCTATAAATTTTTCAATTTTTTAGGGTTCCCATTTCTAGGTTCATGTCATGAGCTTACAGGTACCTATACTTAGACTATATATGACTTTTTTGAGGGAAAAGGTATACCTATAGGTGATGATATAGGTCAATACCTTTTACTTCCACCCTTATCAATGTTTTTTAACCATTAGTGTCATTATCACCTCAATATGGTCACTTACCATGGATATATGCTTCTATCATGCCACCTTGGGCTATAAGGTCAATTGAAATTCAACACACTATAGAGAACACTAACATTCTATAGTGAAATAATGTCTACAATGGAGACTTCCTTTACATCACTTCTTGGGACCAAAAACCCACTTATATTATATAATAATTACCCCTTTGATTAGGTTACCTTATGGAATCATTGAAACCTATTTAGACCTCATGCATTTCACTATGGAAGGATTGAAAGAAAGGTGAAAACCCTATTTTGGAGACTTTAAGGTAACTTATCCCTTAAATAACTTCATCAACTTGTGAGCATGATTCTCAATTTTTCATAATACCTTTGGAATTCACCATTATTATTATGACATTATTCAACTTCTCTAACCTCTATGAAGGTATCAAACATGTTCAAACACTAGCACTCCAACTACTTAATCCTCTGTATAAGCTTCTTGTAGATGCATATGAAGGTCATACGGCAATTAGGATATGATATATATAATTTTTATGGTGGATAGTTATAAAACCAATCCTATACCTCCTATCAGTCTTCAGATTGATCATTTAAACCTTGAAGGACCTCAAACTAGTTCTAATTATCTCATTCCAATCAAGATTAATCTTTTATGGGGCACCTATAGGTGCACATCAAGCTAAAAGACTATGTTTATTAGAGATTTGGTTATCTCAAATATTCCCAAACATTTACATATCTCAAATTGGTTGCTCATTCTTGAAGAGTGATTTACACACCTTGAAAAACTCTTCATTTCATCTTCATCATGGCTATGCAAGATTCAAAACTCTAATTCACTTGGTTTTAGATGGATACTTGTAGGAAAATGAATGTGTACCATATATGACTTTGTTATTGATCACTATATGGCCTTGATACCACATATTCATAAGAAGATAATTCTCAATATGAAGTGAAATATCAAATCACATCATGTCAACTTACATTTCCATTTATATAAAGGCCAAACTAAGATGTAAGCTCCTACAAATGATGAAGCTATCTATAGACTCAATAGTGTCTCTCATTAGTAAAATGGAGTGTTTTTAATCTTATATTTCATCCCACACATTAAAACCATGTCAATAATCATGTGAATAAGATTTTCATGCTCCTATAGACCATGTATAGTACCTAGTTTGTATCGATTATGTCAAAAAAGGAGGAAACCTATAGGGTGTGAGAATAAGCATGCAAAAAGAGGCAATAAACTTATAAAAAATGGTCCATATATCACAAATCATCAATAATTTAAATCCTACCATTAAATAAAAGCATACTAATATTATTATCTACCACCAATTGGATTGGACTTGACTTATCATCTATTGGCCATACTAAAATAAAACTAGTTAGTCATTTATGCCTACCTTGTGAAGTGATGGAGAAGTGAAATGGTTTTAAGCCATTTTAAAGTGTTTCAATTTTAAACAAGTGTAAAATTGAGCTAAGAGGAGATGAAGGGTCACTAAAATGCCTTTCACATGTGTCATAACCTTTATATAAGTTGTAAAACCAACTAAAATTGTCTAAACTAGACTAATATTCTTGTTTTTATGTTAATCCTACAATTTTCAATTATATACTGACATGTCTGACAATAAAATAACATGGTGGATGTTTAGAAACACTTGGATACCTTTTTCTACTTAGGAAAATGATACAAACCTTCATAAATGACTCAAATATGATCCCTAAGATGATGTAAAACATAAAGGACTAAAAGGTGACCATGACAAAGCTACTAACACATTAAATGATATTGATGGGACCATGACACACAATATAATATCTTATAGTACCCCTATATCAATTTTTTTATTATATGGGGTTAACTATTTTGACTTGTGGTTAAAATAGTCAATATTTCCTATTGATGACTCCAAGTGGTAGTTTATCATTCTATAAGTAAACTACATCATTATTATCTCTTTATTTTAAGTCCACCTTCTTTACTTTCTTAAGTGTCATTTATGAACAAACATAAGGCATTTCAATGGGTTACCCTCTTTTCCCCATTTTTTCCAATTTGTTTATGGAATTTTTTGATGACTTAGATCTAAAACCATTCCCATTGAAACATATTTGGTGGAAAAGATACGTAGATGACATACATATTAACTGGCCTCATGGTTTAGATAAATTGTAATTCTTCCATACCCACTTAAATCAGGTGGTTGATACCATCAAGTTTAATATTCAACTAGAATATGAAGGTAAACTTCCATTCCTAGATGTCCTCCTCTCTATGAAACCTTTTGGATCTTTCTCTTGACAAGTTTACATAGAACTTACCCACATTGGTATTTATCTAAACATAAATTCACACCACCATCCTCAAAAAATTGGGGTAAATCCTCACCATGAGAACTTTGATAGTTCATGTCAAATCACTTAAAGGATGAGATCAAACATCTAACTGAAGTTATTAAGAAGAATAGTTATAAAGTGAAATAAATTGCTAGAGCCTTGAAAATAGTGAAGAACACTTTTATCAAACCTAATATTTTGTTTAACATCATGTATATACCAATTTATTTCCTCCCATAAATTTATGTAATTTATAATAAAATTTCCAAAAAATTAAAGAATAAGAACATATATACTACTTTTCTCCCCCACATAAAACTTGGGAGGTTGGTCAAGTCATCCAAAGATAATATAATACCAACTCTTAGAATTAGACTGTATAAAATTGATTGATATTTTGGGATGTCATATATTGGGTCAATGGTTTACTATGTTAACACAAAGTTTGTCGAACATGTTACAAATATTAATAAGAAAATATTGGTTAAATTAGCTTTAATATAATTACTTCAAAACTTATCATCATATTTATATTGATAATACCAAAGTGTTAACCATATATGACCAATACTTCAAATGTTTTCTAAGATAATTAATATAGATTGTAAAGTATGATAAAAAATTCAATAGGGATGGAGGTCTAGAATCAAACCAGTTGTGGGGACCAATCATCAATTTAATTTAAAAATATGATTTGAGTATAATTTTATTGACATGTGTCATCTTTATTGTTATATAATGGATTTTTTTTTAATCTTAGTTCTTAGGTCACATTAGCTTAATCCCCCCTCATTTTTGTGTCCTTTCCATTTTTCCTTATGCTTTTGTCTCTCTTATTATTAAAATTTATTTATAACCAGTTCTTATCTATACTCTTTATTGAAATTTAAAAATAATTTTAATATTTTATTTTATTTTTATACTTTATCTTAGATTTTATTACTTTATAATATCATCAAATCACATTAATTTAAATTTATTAGCCTATTGTTTGATTAAAAAATTATATAATTTCCCATTTCAATAAAAATTAACTATTATTCTTAGATATTTTCACTCTTGGTTTTTGACTATCACCAACTTAAATTAGTTGTTATTTAACTTCTCATATAACCTACATTTATTCAAGTTATATAATTAAAAAAAAAAAAACCTTTTATTTTATCTTTATTTTCCATTTCCCAACTATATGACTGTATTGCATTTCATTACACATATGTAAATAGCAACCTAGGTTTTCAATCTAATTTTATTATTTTCTCATCCTAATGATGGTTCATGAAGTGTGATATAAAACATTTATTTTAAAAATTATGCAATTTTATCCATAATTATTCATCTTTCATGGTGTTTGTTATTTTTGGAAAAAAAATGTCACCTACACACACCAGTTTTGAGAAAAATAATACTTTATAATATCAAAAAAATCAACATAAATCTCTGAACCAAATTTGATAAATAGAAACATTTATTAAAAAAATCATAAAAACACCCTCCCATAAACTCTTAGACATTTTTAATAAGTATATCAACAAAATACTTCACTTAAATCATCCAACTAATATTACATTATCATCTTACAGTCGCAACAAAAAAATTTCTTCTTATTAGTAAAAAACAAAAATAAACTACCACATAAGTAACCTAAAACATGAAATTAAAACACTATAGAATAAACCTTATTTTTTAGAGGCTCGTTTAAAAATTACATATGATAAGGCTTTAGCCTACTCCTATTAAAATTCTTAAAGATTACTTCACCATCTAGTCTGTGCAACTTGCATGCACTAGTTTTAAGGATATCATGAGTGACATAAGGTCCCATCTAGTGAATTTGAAGTTTTCTTGGATGTTTGGCATATACTTATCATTTTCAATGTCTTGGATCCAATGAGAAATGATGTACTTCTCATCAAATTTAATAATTTTTTATAGTCATGTGTTAAGATATTCATTCTCATACATCCATATGATGCATATAAAATACAAAAAACACACCAATAAATCCATTGGAGAACCTCTTCTTGTCCAAATACCAAATAAAAGGGTGTAGATTTTCCAAGCCCTTATAAGTGGTCCTATACACCCAAAATATTGTATAAATTCATTTATCCCAATATTTTCACCCTACATCATAGTTTTTTTTAAAGTTTTGACCAAGGATATTATAAAATATTTGACAGTCTCATTGGCCTAAGGGTGATCTGGTGAGGTTTTATGGTGTGTTACTATGAATTTTACCAATAAAATGTGCACTACCTCATTTTAAAAATGTGTCATTCAATCACTCATTATACTAAATTGTCTCTATATCTACTAATTATATTATCCCAAAGGAAGAAATCCATTATGGATACAATAAAAAAATTGGCCGGTTACAACCCATCTAGTCAAATAATATATATTAGTGATGATATAATGTGCACTTCTCCTACATACAACTATGGAGATAAGTATAAAAAATAATAATTCCCACTTATCAAAGGTTACTAGTTCAATGATAGGAACTAATGGTATTGCATACTATAAATCTGGGTTTCTAATCTATTGACACACATCACATTTTTATGAGTAATCTTGGGAATCCTTGAAAAGTCTTGGCCACCAGATACTAAAGAATAAAATATTTCATGTGATAACCTCTCTACCATCATGTATATTCTATACCCTTTCATGCACTTAATGTATAATTTTTATGTGATCATATTCCAAAAAACATATGTAAATAACTACATCATGTCCCATTTTGTATAATTCCCCATTAATGAATTGATGGGGAACATCATAAGACGTGAGTTTCTCCTTTTATTTTGATGTAAACCCATTAGGGGTAATACATGATGTGAGGAAAGATAATATCTCCTCAAGATCTTTTATAACAAACTATACATATTTGGTAATATCGTTTGCCATTCTCTATGTTTTGCATGCCCTCCTCTATGGTGATTTGAGATAAATTATTTAGGCCAAAATTTTGTTTACCTAGTTTCACCATGACTAAAATTTGAAATTACTTAAATATACCTATCCATATACAAATTATCCCATGTAATAATGGATTTTTTATTATATACTTTAGCATTTCATGATTTAAAAAATATGAATGGGGTACAAAGGAAGTACTACTAAAATTTATAAAGTTGTAAGCTATTGTGATTTATTTATGCTTAATCATTATATAGTTCCATTCAGTTGAGGTCATTCTATAACTAAAAAAATAGATAATAATTTTATAGCTATAAAATTAGTTAAGATGATCAAACTTATCACCCTTTTATTATCTAAAAATGGCACCGATATGCATAAACATGGACATGGAACAAGGTTTTCTAGTCCAAGATTTATAAAGTTGGCACATATGAGTTTTTTAGTTTAAATTTATTAAATTCCTCGTGTTTCTCTCAATACAAAAA